>JBBPFQ010901114.1:0-11270 GCA_037974815.1 Kaempferia elegans
TTGTGTTACTAAGCTCCTGCACACTTAGACACAAGGTTGGAAAATCACACAACCTAACCTAACTTAATTGATCACATCAAAACCAATTTGGGGACTAACATGTTCAAATTTGTTTGTTTAGTTTAACAAGTTTTTCAACCTTGTTTGTTTAATTGATTTTGTGTATATTGAACGAACATAAACAAGTTCTTACCAAATTAAGTATGAAGCTTGTTCACGAATGATTGGTTCCTTTGCATCCCTAAGAACAATTATCATCTTCTTTGATTTTAACATAATTTTGACACGAAATATTATACATCAAGTCGTTAGGCGAAACAATTTAATAGTTAAAACAGGGTGTTGAATGAGTAGGAGAAAGGTTAAATGGAGTGTTTTTGAAAATGAGAACTCAACTAAGAAATCTTCGTTGCCCAATGTGTTAGCACTTAGCAGAAGAGCAAGGTAGCTTCTTAGATCAATCAATGGGCTTCTAATGGGCCTAAGTGAGAAGCCCAACTAGAACAGTAGGAGGTCATACAAATTAGAGGTGCTGAGATTAGCCGGACTCGAGTCATGCGGTTGGACTCATGTCAATCTCAAAAGAGTTATGGTCAACTCCAACTTGAGCTTGGACTTGAGAGGCAAGGGTAGATGCAATTTATTTATTCTTTAATATTTTTAATTAAAAAGTTTAAATTATTAAAACATATGTTAACATGTTATTTTTATTATTGAGTTTTATTAATTATTTTTAATATTAATAGGTGGATTTTAAAAAAGGATTAAAATAGGATTATATTTGAAGCAAGTTCAATATTACAACGATCGAATTGAAGGGAAAAAAAATCCAATCTTAAAAATATATAAGATTGTTTTTTTAGAAACTTATATATTATACCTAAACATTTTAATGACCATTTAAAATATATAAAAAAATATTGTTTTCAAATTTAAAAACAGAGTAAGATGGTAAAAAAGAAAATACACAAGAAAGATTATAAGCTCAATATTTAAATAAATTTGATTGATTACTATTTTTTACATGGTCAATTTTTAATTGCACATTATTTATTTGAAAGTGTTATTAAAAATTAATATCACTAATTTAAACTAATAAAATAAAAAATAGTCCTTATAAACCTCTATTTTGTTTCAAAAATAAATATAGTTTTATTTTTTTTAATATTTATTAAGTACAAAATTTTATAATCATTAATTGTTACAAAGACAAGTTCTTTTTTTATTCTTACTTCTTCAATTTTTTTTATTAATTAAATTTACATACACATTCTATCAGATTTAATGAATATTAATACGAAACTCGATCAACATGGTTTAGTCAAACTCGAGTTAAGCTTGAGCTCGAGGTAATACCTAATTAAACCGGCATCCACGCTATATAATTAAAACGAGCTGCTGGCGCTGTCGCCACATCATATTAAACCGGTACGTTTGTTATCTCAATTTATTGCAGTCCGTTACGGACGCGGATCTGGTCAAAAACCGCGGCCCTTGAACGCCGACCGGGTCACGTGCGACAATCAACGGCATCGGTGATTCATATCTTCTGATCGGACGGCCATTATCATACCTCGCCTCAGAGCCGCCTCCCTATTTAAGACCTTTCTCATCACCTTCGGGGAGATCTCTTTGCTTAATCTCCCTCTCATTGCGGCTGAGCTTCGTTCGCCGACCTCAGCGCAACGGCGGCGACGATGCAATCGGCAGGTGGCGTAGATCCACGGTGGACGCCGACGCCTCCTCCACAGGCTTGGACTCCAGTTCGATACCCGGTGCCGGCGATGGTGATGCAGCATCCCATGATGGCGCCGCCTCCTCCGCCCCCCTACGGCCAGGCTTTTGTGCCCTACCACCAAGCCCAGACTCCTCTTCCTCCTTCGAAATCGAACCGCTACCAACAAGGCGGGGAAGCTGTGGCGGATGACGAGAAACGGACGATCTGGGTGGGGGACCTCCAGTATTGGATGGACGAGAACTACCTCCACAGCTGCTTCGGCCACACCGGCGAGGTTAGGATTTATCCTTTCGTTGTCTAATGACGTCGTTCTTCTTTTTTTGATGAAAAGATCACTTATTAATAATGGATGTGTTTATGACGGATTGGATCTTCCTAATCCCTTCGATTCCTCTACGAGAGTTGGTTGAGGTATTCTTACTTTCCACGCATCAGGCGTATAGGAAAAATAATATAAGTTCTTTTGCATGGAATTTGGACAGTTTCGTAATTTCTGTTAGAAATTTGATAGAACTCTTAAATTTTAAGCAAACAATCGCTAGATTTGATAACAAGAAATATCAATTAGGTAAAATTTGAGATTCGGATATCATAGCCCTTTGCATTGCTTTCCTTGGATTGGATCTGATGTACATTTATTTTTGTCATATTAATTCCTGAAAACATAATGCCCATTGATGTAGGATTCCGTGCTCTGAATTCAGCTCTAACAAATTTAGCTAGTGGTAATTAACTGATTAAGGTTGAACCTTGAAGATAAACTGAAGATAAACATGTGGTAAATGTTCCTGCTAGTTCTTTTTGCAAAACAACACACTAAGTAATTAGGGGATTGGAAGGCCACAATAAGTAGAATAGTTAAATATATATATTTTGGTTTTACATTTAAGAATTTCAACTTTAGAGCTTTGTCATCTGTGATAATCGTGAGAATATTGTGGGTTTATTTTAAAATAGTACCTCTTAATTAGCTTTCTACATATTCAATGGTGACTATCAAATAAAGTGGATAAGCTGAACTGTCAACCGGACTTGCTTTCTTTAAGAATTTTTTTTTGGTCTCGTGTGTGTTTCATTACCTTGACTAGATGGGAGATCCTTTGTAATAACATGAAGAAAATACCACCAGCTCATCAATTTGCCACATTTGTTGGTGAGACAATAGAAAGAATGGTTTCTCACCTGATTTTGCTCCCTGAAGTTGAATGGTTCATTCACTTGTTAGTTCCAATGTAATCTTGATTGTGCAGTTGTATGCCTTTGCCTACTTGTTGGCACTACTCTCTCAGATTTTGAATCTTGTTATCTAACTCAATTGGATCGGATATAACTCTCATAAGTTATAGTCTTTCACTGGACAACTATCTAAAGTGCTCATCTCTTTGGCTTTCATCACATATGACATTGGCAGCAAACTTGTTTTTCTCAAATGGCACTGGTGTAAGACATGGTGGTCATGAGTTTCCTTCTTGTGACTACAGAATCCTCTCCTTTGCCTTTTGCCTCTGTCCTAGTCAAAGTAACTATCCCACTATGTTTTTCACATTCAAGTTGCAAGTCCAAGATTCTGTATTCATACTGCGATAGGATCTTCAGAATGAAAAGTGTGCTTTAGGGTGATTGCTCCCCACATTCAAATGTTACCCACGTAATGCTAGTTGAACACATGCCCGAACCAGATAAGATAAGCTAACTTCTAGATGGATTCCAAACATATAAGTAGCTGAACTGTCATGACATCTTCAGTTAATTACTAACCTATCAATTGTTTGCTTTCCTTGAGTTGTCTCTCCCACAGTTGACTTTGATACTACCCATTCGTTCCAATAGCTTGCTTGAAAAGTGCCTTATTGTATAATAATTGCAGTGGCAACGTATCATTTATTTGTTCCATCCTTGCTGGGTTAACTACTGTTATCAATAGCATTGTACTCATTTTGCCTCTAATCGTGCTGTGTAGTTTAAATCAGGTTAAAGTCTGGAAATCATATTCAGGACTCAGGAGAAAGAGGCTTTTTGGAAAATTTTAATAAGATATTGAAACTGCTTATGTCCCTATCTTTTATAACTAATGGCTAGAATTTTTAATTGCTATTGCTCAATTAACATGGTTTCTGTAAAGGAATATATGTGCCTTGATAGGGAACTGTCTTTTCAAGTTTGCCTGTTTTTGAAGCTAACAAATCTGTTTTTCTTATGTACGTTCATCATATTCCTCTCTTATATAGACAACACAGTATGTGTTTTCCACTCAGTTTTGCTTGATTTAACTTTCAATCCCAATCTGTGTTTTGTTAATAAATTTTATTGGCAGGAACCTTTTCAACAAGTACCACAAGGTAATAATGGTTGAAACTTGGCAAATTGCCTAATAGTAGTTACCTCTAACTTGAGTGTTATTCTTTGCTTTTATTTAAGAAGTGAGTTTTACATAACATGAAATGCACTCTAATACAAAATTAGAGTGCATGATATGTTACTCATCAGCACAAATTGAGTGGGTTCTGTAATTTCTTTAGTATGATCAAAATTTGCAGCAATACTAATTTTAAATTGAGAAATGATTTGTAGAGAGAAAAAAACTCAAAGAAAACCTCAAAAGACACGTGAAGTGATGGGGTCTAAAAAAAGTGAAATGTTGGGCTCCATCACTATGTGTCTTTCCTTGAGGTTTTCCTTGAGTTTTTTTCTTTGAGTGTATCATTGCTCTTTTAAATTATGGTGTCCAGTCAAATGGAATTAGGAAGTGTTCTTTTTTCTTTTTGAATAGCTTGCATGAAATAAGAATTTAATCTTTTTTAAATCAAGGCTGATGTACAACCTTTCCTAATTTGCATTAGCTGGTCTATATGGGAACTGATGATAGTTATCTAGAGTCTCAATATACCCAATTTTCTTAAGCCCCTCTTGCTTCTGATTGTGGAAACAGATACATTAAAATCAATTCGGATTGTCTTCATATTAGGGCCCAGAGTGATCCTTCTCAATTGCATCTGTGCCATGTTCTGGTGGAGTGGACATTAGTTTAATTGTCAAGGGATTGCCCGGCCAAATTTAAACAAAAATGGAATTTTCTTATTATTCCCCTAGTACAAGAAGATACATCTTTCCAATATTTGTTTCTTCTTACAGTCACATGTATAGGGAATCAGAGTATACTCGTGTCATTTTGTGTTGTTACACATGTACCTTGCCAAATTTAAACAAAAATGAAATCTTTCTTAATGTCACATGTATAGTGAATCAGATTATACTCATCATTTTGTGTTGTTACACATGTAATGCAGGTTGTCTCCATAAAAGTTATTCGCAATAAGATGACTGGACAATCAGAGGGTTACGGGTTTGTGGAGTTTCATTCACATGCAACTGCTGAAAATACACTTCAGAATTTCAGCAGTCATCTTATGCCAAACACAGACCAGCCATTCCGGCTAAATTGGGCATCATTTAGCATGGGTGACAAGCGTTCAGAACTTGCTTCTGATCACTCTATTTTTGTAGGCGATTTAGCTTCTGATGTTACAGATACACTTCTGTATGAAACATTTTATATTAAGTACTCCTCAGTAAAAGGCGCAAAAGTAGTAATTGATGCAAATACCGGGCGTTCAAAAGGTTATGGGTTTGTTAGATTTGGGGATGAGAACGAAAAAAAGCTTGCCATTACTGAGATGAATGGTGTTTATTGTTCAACTAGACCTATGCGCGTTGGCCTTGCTACTCCTAGAAAATCTTCTGGTATGTATGACTGAACTAATATTCTTCATTTGAGGTTTCCTTTTTGCTTCAATGAGCATAGTTCAACACTTCTAGATCTTAGTTTATTGTTGAATTACTTTTCTAAGCATTAAGTAATGTAGTTAATCTTCTGGTATGTATGACTGAACTAATATTCTTCATTTGAGGTTTCCTTTTTGCTTCAATGAACATAGTTCAACACTTCTAGATCTTAGTTTATTGTTGAATTACTTTTCTAAGCATTAAGTAATGTAGTTAGACGCTGAATCATATATATTTGCTATGTTTTTTTGTGTACTGCATGCGAGGTCTTCTATCATGTGCTTAGTAGTTATGGACTATGCTCTACCAAAATATTAGTATTTCTTTTTTCTTAATTTCTACTGAATTCAATTTGTATGATTTATTTATTTTTACAAGCCTTGTAGATCAAATGCGCCAACTTTCTGAATTCTGTGTTACAAAGTGATTTAACTGGTAGTTCTCAAAATATTCAAATAGGAAGAGACCGCAAGCCAGTTTCTGGAAAGGTAAATAGGAAACATCAAATGGATGGAAGAGATGCCATTTCTCTTCACGGCTTCATCCCCCATGGCATAGTGTGATAGATGATGTTACTGCCAAATGACTTAGTGAAGATTTGATACATTTACGTGGAAGTTCTGTAATCAGCATAATATAACCTCTAAAACAACCTATGCTTCTGCTGAGCTGAATGCATACAGACACCTAATACATGATCGAAAATGAATTTGACATGTTATTCAGTGGTAGAACATTTCAAGGTTAAGCAAATTCCTAGTCGTGGGCAAATTTTTTAATTCAGACACAGAATTAAGATACAAGATAAATAAATGTCTGCAGCCATTTTAATATTCTTATCTCGCAATCCGTTAGCAATCACCACTTTCAGATATGTAAATTGTAAAATTCCATCGCCATCATCAAGCCCCAACTATTAGGGGTTGGCTATATGAATAGTTGAACTCTAAGTTCATATCACTAGTAATATTTAAATCAATTAATTTTTTTTGTTACATTAATTGTTTTATTTGATCTCCCTTTACCTTTAAACTCTAAGAAACCTCAATTCCTCTTGTCTAATCATTTTCAATTTGATAAAAGTTTATTTTCTTTATCCTTTAGTGTTCCCGTGTTATATCAAGAAACCTATTGGGATTTTCTTCATGTCCCTAACAATGACCTATTCTCCCAAAAACATTGTAATGAATAACCTAATCTGATATCCTAAAGCAAAATCTATGTTAACCTAGTGTGCTATTACTAATCAGAATAAAATCTTACAAGGATCTACTAAAAAACCTCCTAATTATTCTTGATCATTAATATTAGGAATTTGCTATCAAACCATTCATCTGATTAAATTGTCTGGAAATGGTTGCCTTACTATTTGCTGTTAAATCCACATCAGAGAATGGATGAAAGTGATTCATTAAATCCATTCAGACAAGTGATCATGGTTGAATTGGTTTAATCATTTGTTGTTTGCTTGTGATTCTAGAGGGAAAAAACAATGGAAAAAGGTTATATGAAGAACAAGGAAAAGTCGTCATCCATTCTAAATGCTTGTAGATTGCAGCCTTTTAAAATGACTTGAGGTTATTGTTTGTTAATGTTTAACAGTAGTTAGATCGAAACCACCACTTGTGTCTTAGAAAAAAAAAACTACCATATTGACATTGAGTGCATACCTAGGTGTCTGTTGAGTGTATTATTGATTCATCCTAACTCAGTCATCTTGGTCTGTATCAACAGTCCCTTCTGTAGCTTCGATACTTATTTATAGATCAATAGGCTAATCTTATCTTCACTCATTTATTTTACTTTTATTCCCCTGCACAAGGAATCAATTTGCAAGTGTCCCCTTTAGATTCTAGTTTCATATTTCATGCTAATTAATTTTTAAGTGAATGCCTTCTTAATCTCAAGTCCTGGATGCTTTAGGTGGTTTTGGACCAAATGGTGCATCTTCAGCTGGGTCCCAATCAGATGTAGATTCAGTGAATACAACAGTAAGAAGATTTTCACTACACAACACATCGACGATGTGCATTGTTTTTGCATATTGATTTTACAATTTGTTGTCTGGCGAAGGTATTTGTTGGAGGGCTGGATCCGGATGTCAGTGAAGATGAATTGAAAGAAGCTTTTTCTAAGTATGGCGAAGTCGCCTCTGTTAAAATTCCACTGGGAAAACAATGTGGTTTTGTTCTTTTTGTCCACAGGTGCGTATCAGTAATTTAGTTCTGAACATTGTAAACACAAGGGCAAGAAGCTCAACATGCATTGTTATTATCTGAGTTCACTTTCTCGAACTCACGCAGAAACAATGCTGAAGAAGCAATGCAACAATTAAATGGTACAACTATCGGCAAGCAAACAGTTCGTCTATCATGGGGTCGCAACCCTGCTAATAAACAGGTAACCTTTTGACTCCATATACTCTAAATCAACTAGTTAATAATACCGTGTCATTTTTTCCATCCAAATGTGCAGTTATTTCAAGCCCAAACCATCTAATCTCTTGATTCTTTCTTTGTTACCTTTACAGTCGAGAGTTGAACGAGGCAGGAGGTGGAGTGGTGCCTACTTAGGGGGGCAGACATATGGGGGGCAGACGTATGACGGATACAGCATACCTGCTCACTTCCCCGCCATGTACGCTGTGCCGTATGGTGCTTATGCATTTTATGGAAACCAACAGCAAGTGAACTGAGAAGAATACTTCTTGCTGATTCTTTGAAGGCAAGCACAGGTGTAGCTGTGATCAGTAATTAGTTAGTCAGAAGAGCCCTATTGTGTGGTGTGTAAACTTATGCACTTAAAAAGAGTTTCAACTGAAGATTCTCGCAAAGATTTTGTCACTGGTCATAACTAAATTCGATTTCTGTTTGTGTGGAAGTGTATGCCAATAGATTAATAGATAATTTGCTAGTTTAAGGGAACATTGTTCCTGAAACAGAGTAATTACCAAATATTTTATAGAGTCCTTAATTACTTCATCATTGCATGCAATGACACCATTGATTGATAAAGATTAGAGAACACAAGTTGTTTTTTTCTTCTGTTAATGCTTCTGGTATTAAATATTTGCAGAAATTGTTTATGTTTTTTTTTCTTGGTAGAGTATTTTAAGCTATTTATGTTTTATTTTATTCAGAATTTAGGATTTGAATGATATAAAACACCAGGAAGTTTCAGAACCTACTATTTCGATGCTTCCTGAACCGAACCAATTGGCCTATTTGGGTAAGTTCTAGAGGCCAAAGCCTAGCTGGGTCAATCTGATCGACAAGAAATCTCAATAGAGTCAATTTTTGGATCAAACATCAAACGAATAGCCAAATGCAGAAACAATCAATATTTGGATCACGAAATCAAAGAGTAGCAAAAGAACAGGTAGGGAAAGTTACTCTTCGTCGCACCCAAGCTATTTCATACCGTCTCGTAATCTCGATTGCATGACTTCTCAGTTCTCAATCAAGGGTTGAGAATGTTAACAGGGTTACATTGTTCAAGATGGGAACTTATACTCAAAAATTGACTTGATGTGTTCCGTCAACAAATCAAGAAGAGATTCTCAAGTCATTATTATCAATAGTTCCTCCAATCTGTTTGCTCAACACTGGATATCTTTAGTATTTAGAGGTTGCAAGGAAGCTAAAACAACAAATTTCAGATCTACACTCAAATTTGAAGTACTAGCTTTCTTAGCTCAAAAAACTCAAGATGAGTAGATGAATGTAACAAGTATCCATCGAAGTAGTACATTAAACATTAACAACAAGGTTAATTGGTGAGAGATGATGCAATATCGAACTAATTCTACCTTGCCACCCCACCAATAAAAACTGACTCAATACTTGCAACAACAAACATACGCAAAGGCTGGACACTTCAATTTACCAAAGTAGAAGCTTTATGCCCATGAACATGCGGCATGAGTCTGAATAATTCTATGTAATACAAATTTTCAGTATTTAAAATGTCATAATTATTCCTTAAAAGTGTAAAGATAATGAAAGATACATACTCCTTTTAGGGAAAAGAGAATTGGACCTTACTCTTGCTCACAATGCATTGATATGACCCAGGATGTTTCAGATAGAACTATCAAAATATAGTCAATTGGGGTCACATCAGGTTGCTCTCTGTTCACCCAACACTCAGTTTGCAATCGACGGCGTTTACAATTGAAAATCATCAAACACTTTTAGTCAATTGGGATCTAAATAACCCTCAGTGAGTGTTTAGAATGCCTTCTCCAATTTATACATGATCTTGAATGTCCAAGGTGAGGTCTTTAGGATCATCAAACACATTTTTTAGATAGATAGATAGAGAGAAGAAACTACTATAACGAAGCTTGATGGCGAATAGACTAAGCTCTTGAGCCTGGTGTAAATGAAATCGGCGATTAATAGAAGTCTCGTGTGCTTGGGAGGCCGGGAGAGTGGAAGCATCCTCTGGGAGACCAGCTGGTGCTTCGGACGGAACTCGGATGCCGCAGGCGAGGTAGGGCGAAGGGGATTAAGGTTTTAGGTGGAAGACCGGAGGGGCCAGAGAGAGGGAGAGCTAGACAAGGAGAGTGCGATAGTGACAAAGAAGAGCAGAGGCCGAAAAAGAGAGAAAAAATCGCAAAAAAGAATTCTTTCCAAAAATCATTTTACACATCTTCGAATCCCAGATCCAACAAAGGGGAAATGTGGTTTACCCAAGGGAGAAACGGAAGCGTCGGAGCGGCTGGGCGGCGCGGCCAGATCTGCAGCCGGTGGCGGTGAGAGAGAGACGAGGCTCAGAAAAGCAGAGTGCCCCCGACAATCTGAGAGACGCGTGCAAGCTTAAGCGCCGCCGAAGTAGGCCGGCGAAAGGAGCGGCGGAGATCGCCGAGGAGGCTCGAGGAAGAGCGGGCGGGAGTCTGAAAGTGACGATTAACCTTTTTGGGTATTAAAATATCCATCCATCCTAATTTTTCAATTTGAGTCCATATTATGTCCAAAGTTTGAGTCATTTATTTCCATCATATTTTATAAAATGTCCGAAATATATATCCCCATGACATAATCAATCAAGTGTCTATTATCCGTGATGGGAGGAGGGAAGATGCTATCTTCCCAACTTCTCAAATGTTTGCTAGCTCATCAATCAGTGGGCTCGGAAGCATCAGTCTGGGGACATCTCTCCTAGTCCTACTTTGCAGTAGTGCCAAGTCGCTCGCACTTGGTGGTGTTACACCACACCATTCAATTCCCAAGCTCAACCTGAGCGTCTCGGATATGAGCGGTACCGCGTAGGGGAACCAAATGGCAGCCTTGCAATTCGCACAATTCGCTGATGACCTAGGAGGGCTTGTGGAGAGAGCAGCGAGATTCTCTTTGTGAGGAATCACATCGAGATCGAGGCGCAATTAGGGATTGCGAAGGAAGGCAGGAATGTTGTCTAGGGTTTCAAGCAGCCAATCTCTCATGGCTTGAGCCAACAACAGGAGAGGGATGACAATATCTGACTCGACATTGGAAATGCCCAAATTTGGTTATAGGGTTTCATGCTCGTCCTCGCCAGGAACTTCGTCGGTGTTAGATAGTTTGGAGGAGGTGATTAGTGCCGAGAGCAATGCGAGGAAGCGAACAGCGGCTAGTCCAAAGGGCAAATGAAAAATCTTGCTTTGGTTTTCCCCCAACATGAATCCTCCCAAGGTACCTATTAGGGCATCCACAGCCGTTTAACATTATAATACCCACCACCTCATAAAAACATGTGGTCCACATGC
>JBBPFQ010901221.1:0-11709 GCA_037974815.1 Kaempferia elegans
TCATTTTGGCTCCTTAGAGTTTCATTCACTACCTCTAATTCCTTAATCCTAGTTTCATGCATTTCATCACCCATGGGCAGAATCCAAACCAATAATAGCCTTATAAAAAAGATCTTACTCACAAAGATGAAAGTATCTCATACAGAGATTAAACAAAGAGTAATTTTATTACATGGAAAGATGATTGACACTAAAAGTGACCTCTTTTATAGACTTCAATCCTAACAACCTATTAAATAATAAAATGTAAATTATGAAATCCACATAATTAAACTCTTACCAAAATTATTCTATCTTCTAAATTAAAACTTACAAAAACTTCTAACACTCTAAAATAAAAAAGTTATCAATTTTACTTTTTCCTTAAAACAATTTATCCTAAAGAGGAGATCATCCCGAAGCAATCTCTTCTAAAATCTAAAACTTAATTCTTCTTGTATGCATTATTAACAAGGTTTATTTTAGCACATAATATTTTTGAAAGAGGACATTTTTCTTAGATACATCTTCAACTTGCTTTTCTTAACATTATGATTATTAGTTTGGAGCTAGCTTGCTTGAACTACATTATATGTCCTAAGGTATACCTGTGAATTCATATCTGCTTCTTGCTGAGTGGAGTCTGCTGTCATATACAATAGCACTACCACTTTTGCATAGAAACTGCCATCGTACCTAAAACCATAAAAGGCAATTCTCTTGTTATTGTCCTCAAGATGGTTTTGGACAGCCAGGGTACTCATGGAAACACCTTCACTCAACTAGTTAGGAAATCAACTACCCTTTTCTTTAAAGCATCTAACAAGTAACAATATTTGTTGGCTTCCTCTATCTGTCATTATTTTGCAAATATATTACTAAGGAGAACCTCAAGCCAATTTCATATTCCAAACATTTCTTGAACTTGACACTACTAAACCAAGTCCCATTGTCAGTTACTAGTATCTTGGGTAGTTCAAAGCGTGTTAAGATGTTTTCCATATAAAATTCTCTATCCTCCATCTGTTTTTATGTAATACTCTTGGCTAGGTTGCCTCAACCCACTTGGAAAAATAATCAACTCCCATAATTAGAAACATCTTTTGTCTTTTTCCCCATGGAAAAGGATCTGAAATGTAGCTCTCCACTGGTGAAAATGGCAAATACAATCTAAAGATGACAACTCTATTACTGTATGGTGGATTACCTTATTAAACTACTGACAAAACTCACATTTTTAACAAATTGGTTGCTTCAGAATGTAGTGCCATAAGTATCCTGCATTCTTGAAATGTATTTGCACTCCACACTTGGAAATGAATCCAATATTTTTTTCAGTCAATATGGATGAATAGTGGAAATCCTTAAACCACTTGCAAAGTTCTTGTTGTATGACAACACAACAATGTAAAATTCTTTGGTAAAAGAATCAGAGCATGGAGCTTATACTTGTCTTTGTTCACCAGAAGCTTTTCTTTGTATCTAAATGCCTCATCTTATTTATGCTGAGAATTCTTCTCACAGTAAGTTTCTGAGTTAAGAGAAAGTCCTTTGGCTCATCATCAGTTTCCCTCATAATGGGCGATTCATACCAACTTTTTGCTGCCTTCTCACATGGGGATAAGAATTATTTTGGTGTAGCATGCCATGAACAGGAATGCGACCTCACACAAATGAAGGTCTCACAGAGAATAGAACATAACTCTTGTTAATTGAAAACTGGATATTACATATAGAGTCAACAACTATTAAAGACTATCCTGACTAAAATAGGAAAAATACGTCTGCTATCAAATTAAGATAACTAACAAAACACAACAATTACTAAACAACTTAAAATCAGAATTTTAAATTCAAACTATGAATCTTTTTCCTGCATCATATTTCCTCTATATCATCAAACTGTTCTGGAGGAAAATTTCCGCTGATTTTGCAGTTTGATATCCCTATAAAATTTTTCCACTGTTGGATATGTCATATGAGGGGATCTGAAGGTTCATATGAATGGAATTAGTAACAAAACCATTTAATCTCGCGCATAAAAAAAAACTGACTTCAGTTTGCTTCATTGGAGTCATTTTAATGTTAACATCTACTTTTGGAGTACAGTTTAGAAAATGCAAACCAAATAGGTGGGTTTTCATTTGTACTTTCCATCAAATACTGTGACCTTAGTGATGTGTTTCAATATCTTTATAGTATATCCTTAAAATTTTGATATTTACATATTTATAGTATCCTTAAAGTCCTGATATTTATATACTCTTCTTTTGCTACATGCTTTGTGAATATCTATGGGCATCACTTTTTAACATCCTAAGTCAACTGTACAGCCCCAAATACAGTACCAGACAATATATTTCCTGTTTGGAGGATTGATGATGCAGAGCACAGCTTCAGCACCCAGTCATTCATAGTTAAATATTCTAGACAGGATGTTCATCTATCCGTCATGGTGTCTTTTAACTTTGCAATAGGGAAAGATGAGGTTAGCCTGCACATTTTTAGGGAATATTTAATTTGTCAACTCCATCATCTTTTGCTTTTAATGTCCAGAGACCGCTAAACACTGCAATAGTTTTGAAGTTTGAACTTATGTATTCTCCATTGATGGAAAATTGGTAAGCAAACATTTTTCACTCTATAAAAACTCTTGTGCCATTGATCACTTGGTTTTTTGTTCTTCATGATTTTTTATGACTATTTTTATCTTTTATCTTTTCTTCTATAGTCAAGAAATTCAAGCCCCTTTAGTTATGCTTCCAACCGCAGTCCATGAATTCAGAATCCCTTCTAAGGCACTTCTTGGTCTTCATGCGTACTGCCCTGTTCATTTTGATGCTTTTAACTCGGTGCTTATTGATTTAAGTATCCATATTGTTTTCCTGAAATCTGCTACCAGCATAAGCGAGAAAGCGCCAAGGTTTATAAAAACCTCAATTTCTATCTCTTTCCTTATTTGCTAAATTAACTAGTCTTCTTGACATTTGAGTTTTTATATATTAGCAAGTCTCCAAAGGCGGGCACACTTGCTCAAGAATGTTATGATGAAGCTGATCAGGTAAGTGTTTTTGAAGTTTGAACAACAAATACATATTTTCATGTGATCTTTCAATTTACTTGCAGATCATTATGTCCTCACTGTTCCTATTAGCACAATTTTTCCTTAAATTCTACACTAATTGGTGGAAGTGCAACCCTTTATCTTTATTTCCTTGTATGCCAAATTTATCTTCACACTGTTTGTATTTATAAACTTTTCACTTGCTTATTTAGTTTTCTGTAAACTCCCAAATTATCTTTATTTCTTGTATGCCAAATTTATCTTTTTTTCTACTGGTATACAGATCAACGAGTATTTGTTTCTCAACTGTGTAGTCTCTGTATATTAATAGCATTATTTTGAAGACTGCTTGTGTAGCTTATACAACCAGATTTTATCTTGTACACTTACAGCCGCATAAGAATTATGCATGCTTAACTAATTTGAGCCAAGCATGTCCAAGTTTGTGATGACTTGGGATATGCCACCATGCATAAGGAGGTACCCCTCCTAGCGATAATTCACTAGAAAGCCATAACAGTAAGCATGACAGGAAAGGATAAAAAAAATAGATATCAACGGATGACTGACAAGGCAATTATGCATTGTCTTCATATGTCAATGTAACATAATAAGGTTCAAGTATAAGAAAGAATATCTCATGTAAGAAATAAAATTGTTGTAAGAAAAATATCATTTTGTATATATATAAAAGATACACTAAATCATGTGTAAATAAAATACTAAAACAAATGTAAATGGACGAAATCATCATTTGACAAAATCCATTTTTATTTTCAGAACATATTTCTGAACAACTCTAACTTTGGCTGAAGTCGACTAGGACCCTAAATGCTTGTCCTCCTACAAAAATGGAGGCTAAGGAAAACACAAAGTGAGGATAAAATTATAGAAAACAGAGTGAACACAAAATTACTAAGTAGGTGAACAGAAAAGACACATAAATTATAATTGATGTCATTTTTTAACTTAGCATAGATCGTACATTAATTTTATTGTTATTTGGTTAATCTTAAGTAAACCCCCCTAAAATTAGGGATTGATGATGCATTTATGAAAAGCAAACTCAGTTTGAGTTCTCCGTAATGTTTTATGAATAAGTTTCTCTATGTACTTGAATTGATGTGATTTTTGATGCTACAGAGAGCCAAGAGATAGTGTTTGATGCATACATCTCAAGTTTGTTTGGTTGTTTAAAGGTACAAAAACATACTACAAGATGGTTTATGACTTAGATTCATCAAGTGTTTTTCAAAGAAGACTCCCAATTAAGACCTAGAACCGTAAAAAATATGCATAAAAGAGGAATTCAACAACAGCAAAAGGGAGAATTCAATGTGGAGTTATGTGAAATTTGACAAGGGATTAAATAAGTTTTTCAATTGATGAAACTTATCATTGAGTTTATTTTACTTTTTGTCAATGCAATCAGTTTTGATATTAGCAAAAGGTTAAGTCAGAAAATGTGCTTGATTAGCTTGTGACGAGTGTATGCAGGAGTAGGTCACAAACTAAAGGGTGATTGGATGTCCTGATAGATTAAGGGTGATTAGATAGTTGGCTAGAATAAGTCTCAACAGATCAAGGATGATCAGATACTTGGCAAGACAAAGTCTTGGCTAATGGAAGGATTGGCAAGACGAAGAAGATTCCATACATGGTCCTTTAGAATGGTTCTCTTTAGTGGCTTGACAGATTTTATTTATGCAACAATGAATGGAGTGAACATGTAATTATAGGGAATCGAGAGCTAGATTAGACATGAAAAAGTTTTAGAATTGGCTTAGTCACCACTCTAGTCGACTGAATTGAAATTATTAGTCGAGATTGTTAAGTGCAGACAACCTGGAAATATTCTATTTGTTTTAAACATTCTATTTGGTTGTCCCTTGAAAAGCAATTGACTGATGATCACTTGAATCGATTGAAATAGCAGTTAATTTGTTGTAATGGAACGATTACTTTATTGTAACAATAGATGGGAGTTGATAACAATCAACTAATGACAGGAGCAGTCATTTGATAAACGTTGGATGGTTATAATGAAATGGTTACTTTGTTATAATGAATGTTTCAAGCAGGCAAGCGACTGATGGAGGAAACAGTTCACTGTTGGAGTGGTTTTAGACACTTCTTGGGAGTTGTTGACTAAATTGAACTATCTCCAACTCCTCAAAAATCCGCTAACTCGTCCCAACATGTTTAAATTTAACTATCCATGCTTAGAAATTTATTTGGCTCTAAAGTGGCAAAAATAAATTTAAATCGACCCCGCTTCAAACCCATGTGACTCTAATCACTGCAACTACTCAATGAATTTATTTTAAACCCAATTCAATTTCAACTTGATGCTAAAAATTTAATTTGTTTGTTTGATACAACTTATTTTGAAATTGAGTTTGATTCAATTTTGTATTAGAGCCTTTTTGTACTACATTAATTTCTTATCATAGTGTTCTTGTATTACATCACCCTTTTATACACATTATGCAGTGACTGAACCATATATACCTTCTGGATGTTGTTTTTTTTTAAAACTGTGGTTCCAACGTGCTCCCCTTATTCTATGCATTAATGTGATGGTGACTGATTGGACTTATTGATACTGAATGTCCTACCACATAAGGAACATTTTAAAATTCAAATATAGGATGTCTTTTGTATCTCTCCCGTGCACCAATGAGTAGTAATTCGATGATTCATTGGATGAATACTAGGGATACCTCCCAATAAATGACATTCTTAAAATCCTGATTCTCAAAATCAGATGGTGTTTATGTTGCTTCTGGTCTTGATAAGATCGATTAAATAATTAAGAATTTGGCCACTTATCCTCCTGAGTCCTGAATCTGCAGTTCATGCATACCTAGTGAAATTTAACTCGTCTTTTTTTCAACCAATTATGTTGAATTAGACATTCAATTTGTATTTAATGATGTGTTATTCCTGACCATTGCAGATCTCTCTCATTTATTGATATTTTGTTGCATATTTATGTTTATGTAGTTGATGTGATATCTTGATTATTATTCCATGCACTGATTTAGAAATTAGAATAACCTCATGCACTACTGAATTAACTTGTTCTTATGCCTGTTATGCTGTCGACCTTTTGCATATATCTAATTTTTTTATGACATGTCAGTTATTAGGTCATGGTTGGTGCTCAATAGCCATTGAGACTGTGAAGTCACTGTTTGTGTCTCGTGAGATGCTTTTGGAAGAAATGAAAAACTTGAGCAGCACAATAGGTCAACCTATTGATGATTTTCATGATGCTGACCTGAATCTTGGTAGATTTGAGTTTGTTGGTTCTTCATTGAAAACTGATTTATCTACTGGTGATGGGGGCCTTTATAGGTCAAAGATGGGTGTTGGACATTTGGCTGGGATGCTACAAAATATTTTGGAGGTACTTGTTCAGCTTGTTCTTATGTAGTGAATTTCCTTGTGATTTTTGGAATCTTGGTCATTTATCCAACATAATTTATCATTTAAGGTTCTTTACAATTGATGCTTCTAATTGATTATGCAGAAATCAGACAATACAGCTGATTTTGGAAATGATGTCAAGCTCTGCTCTCTGTCAAAGGAAGAACTGTTGAATGTATGTGTCACTTTGGGTAGCCATCTGTCTTTCCTATGGAGTACGTTTTTGAAATTCCATAGGTATGGGTTTTCTTCTCCTCGTGAGTTAATATAGTGAGTATTACATTCTGATCTTTGGAATGATTGTGGAGATATGAATTTGATGATGTAAATGCCTTTCTTTGATAACGTTCTCTGTTCATCTATGTAAGCAAGCAACGTTTTTTTTTTTTTTTGAGTAATTTAAGGTATGAATTACAGATATTGCATGACCAGAATGAAATGATCCAACACATTTTTGGATTTTGCATTTTTATAATTGTCATGAATATGTTGTTTGAAAATGCTCAGTGGTAAGTAAGATTTGAAAGTTACAATGGTGTTGAACAATAGTGGTGAACATGTGTAAACATCATTATTAGCAAAGATGACAACTGTGTGATACTTACAGATTCTTTATAGCATGTAGAAAATAAGAAAAAATGTCAAATGGATAATTGGTAGTCTAAATTTATTTTAGTCATTAGATTATGAAGTTAATCTTCACCAATTTATATTGCATGTTGCCTGGAAATATGATGTGATATTACAATGGGCACTCTGTTAACTATGGCCGCTACATTAAGTTAGTGAATAAGGTCGTTTTCTTTTGGCTCTTAGGAAAAATAGACTTTCTATACTTGAACATCTCCATGATACTTGGGCTATGGGACGCAAGGCAGAATGGTCGATATGGATGGTTCATCTGAAAACTCAAGTTCCCCACCGTTACTTGAAAAGTGGAGCTGATGATTCTCCTCACCATAATGGACCTGGAAATGTTGGTCCAAGAAAGTCCAGTGATGAAGTATGTTAAACAATGTCAATTTAACTTTATAAGACTTCTATAACATGCAGATTATTTTGTAGAAATATTTTTAAACTACAAAGGAAAATAAGTTTTCCTTTTCCATCATGTGCAGCCAACTCAAATTGCAGTGGCACGTGCAGAACTTCACCGGAAAAGTATCAACCAAATGAAAGTGAGATATCATAATGGTTAAATTGGTAATATGATAACTTTTACCTGAATTTTCTAAATTTCATAGGTCGTGTGCAGATCAATGGCCTCTATATTCAAGACATGAACATTTTTCGTGATCCTTCACGAGTACCTGTTGTTCTTGTAGAACAGCATGTTATTAATTTTCCCAACAATTCATCACAGCTTTCTTTGGATCAGAATGATGCCACAGTAACTGAGGAAGAAAATTTAGTGCCCAAGTTCAGCATGGGAAATAAGAGCAGCAATATACTACATGCAGTTGTCTTTGTCCATGGTTTTCAGGTTTATCCTCGATTACATTGCTTGTTAATTCCTTGCATTCTTTTAATATTAACTAGCATCCATAGTTCATATTGATTTGAGGGAAATTTTCATCATAGTGGCCTAGATAGCCCCCACTACCTAGAGTCAATAAGGTATGTTACATATAAAGTTATAAACCATTATTTATATAAACTTGTATATGCGACTCCCCCTCCCCCTCCTCCTCACCCTCACCCTCATGACACTTGGAATATATTGTAGAACCTAGCTTCTTAAAAATATACTCAACTAACACTGTCTTTTAAAGATTTAGTCAACCGGTCCACTAGCTAATCATTAGAGTTGACAAATAAAGTACGATTTCCTTTGTTTGCACCATCTGTCTTATGATTTTACAATCAATGTATATGGTTTTGCACTCGTGAACACTTGGTCAAGAGATATGTGCATAGTTGCTTGATTTTTACAATAAACCCTATTGGTGTCTACCCTATCTTAGTCATTAGCTGCTTAAGCTTAACCCAAATAAGTTTACATGTTGCTATTGTTGCCGGGATATACTCTACCTCCACATTTTATCTAGCAACAAGAGTTTATTTTTTGCTAGATTGCTCCCCAAGAATATACAATTTTAAAATAATTTAAAATTTTTAATATATATTGAATTGAATGTAACTTTAAAATAATCTAATTTTTTTTTTCAAAATATAATTCTTAAATGTTTCAAATAAATTTAAAAAAATTAAAAATTTATATATCAACAACAATAACCAAACCTTATCCACTTGTAAAATTTACATATAAATTTAAAAAATAATTTAAAACCTTCAAATAATTTTATAATTATCTTTGAGCCTTTCAAGTGATTTTATAATTTTAAATTTAGTTTGGAATTTTGAGAATTATTTTTATTTTAAAATAATTTTTATAAAAATTTAATACACATTATCTTATAAAAAATATTAAAATATGAACTCAGCATCTCAAAATATAACATCAATAGTGAACATATTTAATAAAAAGGGTAACTCGGTGCACAAAGCTCCCGCTATGTGGGGTCCCGGGGAAGGATGTATTGTACGCAACCTTACCCTACTTTTTTATAAGAGACTATTTCTATGATTCGAACCTGTGAGGCTGTGACCTCTAGGTCATAAGACAACAACTTTACCGTTGGGCTAAGGTTCCCATTCAGTGAGCATATTTAATAATTAAATATTAATAAAATTAATATGCACTTATATTTAAAAATAAAAAATGTATCGAAATTGTATTGGCACGACACCATATAATACTGAAACCATATCATTCCAGTCCTGGACTAAAACTCTAACATGGGTTGAAATTTTATGCCATGTTTATGACTCAATTTTTTTCTTCTATGTCATAGTTAAGTTTTAAATATCACTTTGTTGGACCCTTCTATTGTTTTATATGAAATTCATTATTTTTTTTCCTTTTTATATTAATTCAGTCTAATCTATAGTTATTACACAATTTGATTTTTTATTTTCTTTTTATTGGTTAAATTTAACTTTTAATTTTTTTATAAAAATTTTAGAATTGTATAAAATAAGATTCATTTCAAATGGTATTGAATTGAATTGTCATGATTCTTTTCACTTTTTATTTGTATGTAGGAACTATATGTATCATATGATACAGATCATAAATCGTATGATTCTGACAACTATAGGTAGAAGTAACTCGATTTAGATCCTAAATATTCAATTAAACTAAAGCAAAGTGTCATTATGAACACTATTAGAGAAGGATTATTAAGTTTATTTTGTTGACATGACTCACATTCAAGAGCTTAAAGATTAGGTTATGAACTATGTCAACATTAACAAAGGAATGACTAAAATGACTACAAATATGGAGCGGGGAAAGTCTAGGTAAGAACACTAAAAACATTAGAGGTTCATTCAGGTAAAACCTATGAAACTCATGCTTGATGCTAATTGCCTAATATCCTCAAACCTTGGAAAGAAATATAAGTAATAAAATATTCTAATGACAATCAATAAGTTCAATGAAAACTATATAAAATATTGAAGGCAAACCCAACATAAGTGAAAAAAAATCTCCAATGCTTTTAATTGATGAATAAGATTGATTACTAGACATTAGTATGATGTATGAGTGGTGTAAGAGTAGAGAAAGAGCATATACTACTAGAAATATGTTCACACAATCCAGAGTTTAAGATTTAGGGAGATAATCTAAAAGTTGTAAAAGTACCTCTATTGGTAAGTAAGGTGATCACTTGGGGCGAAGTACTAATAATTGTTAAATTATAGATTCATAATTTGTAGCACATGATATATATAAAATAACAAGAGTTTTACATATGAATTGGAAGTGAAAAGGACCATGATGAGTTGAATCAACTAAGTACGATTTAATACAAACATTATGAAAAATAAGAAAGTAAAACTATTAAATTCTAAATTTAATAACTGCAAGTAAATTTAACCTATTGAAAAAATTAACTTTCAAACATTCTAGAAATTAAATTGTATTTATCATAAAATAAGAAAAAAGGATGAATTTCATGTTATAGAATAGAAGCTAAATAATGAACAACAACAACAACAACCAAGTCTTATCCCACTAGGTGGGGTCGACTATAGAAGCTAAATATTGAAACAAAATGAAATCTCAAAGTTAAGATGACATTAATGAAAAATTCACAGAGTTGATGATAACTTATGTGAGTTCAACAACTAACAATTATTGAGAAGAAATGGTCTTGTTAAATTAACACATGGAATAATAGTAAGGGTGACATTGAAGCCACATCATGCCTAAGTTATCTATTTATTGACAATAACTTTCCTTGCTAAAAGCATTTGATTAGAAAGCTTCATCAATCCTTAATAGAATAAAATACTTAACTTCATTTATTTCTATTATGCTATTAAAAAAATTATTATATTATTTTACACACTTTTAGCTATTAAAATATTCTAAATAAAGTATATATATATATATATCACAATTCAATAATGTATGGTTCATGATACATTATATGAATCTCAATTTGATCACCCAACAATAACCTAAAACCAAAGGAGACTTGAGTAGCCTGCTTGATCAACAATGAGGGAACTGAATTGGGCTAAGAGATGGGAAGTTGACCTAAGAGATGGGCTACCTTAAGCTTCTAGATCTCACTATTGGCTCCCTTGGGAAGTTGACATTCTTAGGTGACAAGTTACCAAAGAAAATGTTGACCCAATATAGTGGGTTGGATCTACGACTGTGAAGACACTTGGGCTAGGCTCGATTTGAGTTGGTATGGTGAACTGAGTTGGCTACTGGTTCTTCTTCCAATGGGATACAGCCCGTGGCAGAAGAGGCACTCTACCAATGAGCGCCTTGAGAGAGACAAGGTGGCACTCACTTCCTCTAGATCATAGTTAAGACAATAAACAACAATTTTGACTCAGACGATGAAAGATGATGTCACTGATTAAAGAAATCACAAGCTAAAAGATGCCAAATGAAGAGCTTACACGCTGCTAACCAAAGGAAGCAATTTGGAATCTAGAGAATGATTTAACGTAGTTGTCCGGACCTTGGTGGAGCTGGCATTAGAGAAATTCTTGCCCTCTTGAAGATTGTGGTTATCTTAGGGGCTCAAACAAAGGACACAGGGGAGATGGGAGGGCAGTGATTGTGGAAGATCCTGAGATAGTCGCTGTAGGTCTTAGCACAGGAGAAGTGTGCTGACTGAACACAATTGCAGAATGACACCTGTGTA
>JBBPFQ010901435.1:0-11706 GCA_037974815.1 Kaempferia elegans
AAGCATGCCATTACTACATAGAGCATAACATGGGACATTCATGATTAAGACATAACATCATAGTGAAAAGTACATAAGCATGCCATTACTACTTGTCCTTTTTACTAAATCATGAGTATGTTCTTTCTATTCCACATCAAGGAAACACTTAAGATTTCTTTTAGCCTTCTCCTAACCCCTAAATCCTAAGTTGGCCGAAACTTACTAGGGGGTCTAGGAGCATAATTAATTCACATAGCATATGCATACCTCCATCATCACATATGAGGGTTCATAGACTAGCATGTTAGGGTTTAGTTAAATCCTGAGTGTGAACTTACATGTTTGGCCGAAACTTCATAGAATTATAAACATCAAAATTTCATACATCTTGCATGTAACACATGGTACATCATAAAAGAAACATGTAGCAACACCATGGAAGTTAACAAGGGTTCTCAAGCTTGAAGTAAGGTGCTAAACCTAATCAAATAGGTGCTGGCCGAAACTTTTAAAAAGGAATTTAGGCATCGATTTTTCATACAACTTGCATGTGTATCATAAGAAAACATATAGCAACCTCATAAGAGTTAACAAGTGATATTTAAGCCTAATTTAAGGTGCTGGCCAAAACTTAACATAGGGTTTTAGACATCAAATTTCCTACAACTTGCATGTACATCATAAGAAAACATATGGCACTTCATGAGAGTTAACAAGGTTCTCAAAACTTGAAGTAAAGTGCTAAACCTAATCATAACATGTGCTGGCCGAATCTTTTAAAAAGGAATTTAGGCATCAAATTTCATACAACTTGCATATACATCATAAGAAAACATATGACACTTCATGAGAGTTAACAAGGTAATTTAAGCATGCATATAGATGCTGGCCGAAACCTTTCAAAGGAATTCCTTCAAGTTTTAAGCAACATATCATATGCAAAGATGATAAACCATGAACCTAATACTTAAAACTATTATATTGCAGGTGAGGGGAAACTTACTTCTTTCGCTTATACCCAAATATGAAAATTCTAGGAAGACCTCTTGTTCTTCTTGTTCCACCCGAATACTAGCCTTCAAGGACCCTCTTGTGGGACTTGTTGGAGGAACCGAACAAAACCCTAGCCTTGGGGCCTTGGAGGGCTTTGGCCAAGAAAGGGAGAGGGATGGAGAAGAAGATGATGAAGGAGAAAAAAAATGTCCAAGTTTTCCTCTTGTCATGCTTATATTAAACGCATGGCTCCTAGATTTAATGAAGCATTCATATAGACTTAATGAGGAATTCATATAGACTTAATGAGGATTCCTTTGCCCAAAACCGAAACATTAAATGCCATGAGGAAATTCGAAAAGTCATTTTTCATTTACTAAAGGATGTTTTGTCATGTCTCCTAACTCTAACTACAATTTTCCTCATCCTTTTAATAGCACACCCTTACTAGGGCTAATGGTTACTACATGAATCCTAAGACTTACAATTATTAAAGGTCAAAGGTTCAATCCTTAGCACCACCCATTTATTTTTCTTTTATTTTTCTGCAAAGCCCATATAAGGCCCATCAAGGGTTATGCTACTTAGACTACATGAGGCCCTTTAATATTTATCCTAGGTTTGCTAGTATTCATATAGGCATATTCATGACTAAAGAAACCTCAAGAGGATTTTACGGGCGTTACAGTAGAGGGAATAGTAGGCGTCGGTCCGACTAGGGTTTTGATCGAAACCTGAAAGTCAGGACCAAGACAGCTCTGGCTGTAATCATTCTGCATTATTACTATTTGTTGTACTAATATGAATTGCAGAAAATAAAAGAAAAAGAAAGGGAAAAAAAAGAGACAGCTTGGATTCGACCTATCACAAGATAGGCATGAGAGCGCCTCGATAGGAGTCAACTCTAGTCCTTAAGGTGTCCGAAGTACCACCCGCACCCCCCCTAGTTTGCTTCAGCAATTGCCACGTGCCTGCAGAAGGCGCCCTTAGCTATCTTGAGGTCGCCCCAGAGATGATAAAAGCTGAAGTTTTCAGCGTTTATCCGAGTCCACCTGGGGGCACCCTATGAGGGATTTAGGGCTCCCTCAAAAGCCAATAAAAGGCATGTTTCCGCCAGAATTGTAAGATAACTCATTTTTACAATCTTCCAAAAGCTTCTGTGATCTCGCCGTCCTGCTGCGCAAGTCCTTGACTCAATTTCTAAAGACGCTGAGATTCTGCTCCGACAAAGTCAAGATCTAAGTTAATCAATTGTCAGTATCATTCTTGTACTTTAAATTTCCATATCCTTTTAATTTTTCTTGTAATTATCCGGATTTCTAGTGATTGACCAAAGTAAATGATCAAGGATCGTGGGCCTTGCAGTAGGAGCCGTTACAGACTCCGAAGCAAGTAAAAATTGTTGTGTCTCTTGTCACTAATTTTCTGCTGCAAACTCTAGTTCTTTTCGAACGAATCGATTTGCGATATTCACCCATCCCTCCTCTATCGCTCTTTCACGATCCAACACACATCTCTTCACATTCTTGTACCCCAAAAGATTTCTGCTTCTACAGCCTTCCCCTTGATATACCAATGGCATGTTCATCTAGGACATGCATCTACTAATTTTCGATCCTTGATTTCCAATGGATCATTAGGGCTATCTAAATTTGAGTCTTTTGATTGTTTACACTGTCAATTAGCGAAACAATCTACCTTGTCTTTTAATAATAATAACTCTATTTGTGATACTCCTTTTGATTTAATTCACTCCGATATTTAGGGCCTTGTTTCTACTCCTACTATGAATGGTTATCGATATTATGTTTTATTTATTGATGATTATTCTAGGTTTACATGGATATATTTTCTAAAACATAGATCTGAATTGTTTCAAACGTATATTAACTTTGCTAATATGATTAAGACTCAATTTTCTTGTCCAATAAAAAGTTTTCATACTACAATGCAATGGAGTATCAAGATTCCACTCTTCTCTAGTTTCTTAAACAACAAGGAACTATTCTCAATAGATCTTGTCTGCATACCTCACTGCAAAATGGTCGTGCAAAGCGCAAACACAGTGATATATTAGATTCTATTCGTGCTCAACTCCTTTCTACATCTTGTCCTGAAAAATTTTGGGGAGAAGCTGCTTTAACTTCTGTTTACATTATTAATCATCTACCTACTCTAATTCTTCAAAATATATCTCCTTTTGAGAACTATACAACAAAAAAACACCTGATTACTCAAATCTCAAAGTTTTTGTTTGTGCTTGTTTTGTCCTTCTTAATCCACATGAACACACTAAACTAGAACCTCATGCTCGTCTTTATTGTTTTCTTGGGTATCGAACAGAACAAAAGGTTATCGATGTTGGGATCCTATTTTTGGCAGATTATGCATTTCTCAACACATTACCTTTGGGAACATACTATGTTCTCTTCACTGTCAAAATTTCACAGTTTGTTTTCTAATTCTCATCCATTTTTTACTCACTCTTCACTATAACTATTCCTTCCATAACTATTAATTCTTATGATGAGCTTATTGTTTCTAATCCATCGTCTACACCTACATCTCTATAATCTACCACCTCTGAAGATCCTCTTCCTCCACTTTGTCACTCCAGTAGTATAAGAGAAACTCTACATAACCTTAGAGATTATAATTGCTTTTCTACTATTGTCTCTTTGCACGAACCTCACTCTTATCATGAGGCTTGTATTGATCCTTTCTGGCAGCAAGCAATGTCTGAAGAACTTCATGCCTTAGAGGAAACTCATACTTGGGATTTAGTCGAACTTCCTCTAGGTAAAACTCGCATTGGATGTAAATGGATCTACAAGATCAAAACTCGCTCTATGGTTCTGTTCAGCATTATAAAACTCTACACAACTGGACACCAATGTTTAGTTAACTCCATTTGATGGCACACCTCTTTCAGATCCTACTTTATATCGACAATTTGTTGGTGGTCTTGTTTACCTTACACTGACTCACCCTGATACTACTTATGTTATGCAGATAGTCAGCCAATTTATGTCTGCTTCACTATCCATTCATATTACATCAGTTCTTTCAATGATGAGGTATGTCAAAGGCACACATTTTCAAGGTCTTCACTTTTCTTCTCATTTTTCATTGATCTTGTCTAGATATTCTGACAATGATTGGGCTGACAATCCTATTGATCATCGCTCTACAACTAACTACTATTTCTTTTTGGGAGACTCACTCATTTCATGGCGCAGTAAGAAGCAAACAGTCACATCTTGATCTAGCATAGAATCTAAATGTCGAGCTCTTGTAGACACTACTTTGAATTACTTTGGCTCCATTGGTTACTTGAAGATATGAGTGTTACATACTCCTCTCCTACTATTTTGCATTGTAACAATCGTAGTGCCATCCAAATTGCTCATAATGATATCTTTCTTGAATGAACCAAACATATTGAGAATGACTGATTTTGTTCGACAACATTTACAATGTGGCACTTTACAATTTATCTCTGTTTCTTCTGAAGAACAAACTACTAATCTTTTCCCTCCTTTGATTAATTAGCATTTCCTTGCTAAGTAGCAAGAGATTTTGAATTAACAATTTGTAGGATATTCAACTCCTCTAGTTGTCTACTCATGATTCAATAATAAATAGTGCCAAAACCTAACCACCTAAAATGTGATACCAATTAACATAGCAATAAATCTAAATCATTGAACCTATTAAGAATTTAGGTTGATGTCAATGATGCAAAATAGGAAATAATAAATGAAAAATTCTCATAAATAAATGTCAAATTAAAAATTGCATTAATAAAAGATAGATTATTATGTACTACTTTTATAGATTGACTCAACATTATATATATACATACATATATATATATATATATATAAATCTTTGTAGGAATTATAAATATTATCTTTTTATTTCAAAATAGGAAATATTAATTTCTAAATAACAATAATTAAATCTCAAATTTATGGTAGGTGTGTCAATCTTACAATTTTTTGATTATTTTTATTTATTACTGATATTTATACCAACCTATATTTTAAATTTTTTATTTAACTTTATCTTTGATTTTTATTTCCACATGTTTGAAATTATCTATTTGTTTAAAAACTATTAATTTGTTGCCACAATAATCATTCAATAAAATTAAAAGATTTTTGTTGTTGAATATTTTTCTTAATATATTTTCTCAGCAAGAATAATTGTTATTTTTTTCCAAAATACTTGCTGAATTTATTAAAGTAAGTTTAGAATTGACGTTATAAATACGAGTAAATTCACATTTAATTCTACTCACAATAACCGATCACATATTTCACAATGGAGGTGAAAGGAATGGTGGCCCTCTCTTTCCTTGTTTTCTTTTGCATCATTAGTGGTATAATCTCGACCAGGTTTCTTAATGCATGAGCATTTGA
The DNA here is from genome assembly GCA_037974815.1 of Kaempferia elegans. Taxonomy (NCBI): domain Eukaryota; kingdom Viridiplantae; phylum Streptophyta; class Magnoliopsida; order Zingiberales; family Zingiberaceae; genus Kaempferia; species Kaempferia elegans. Next base: position 5,400 of record JBBPFQ010901435.1, read on the forward strand.
TTTTCAATAAACATATACGATTCTATGAAAAATATTGTTTGTATTAATCTATATATTCTCAGCTAGAGGAAAAGACGTAGAGCTTGCAAGTGAAGAAATCTCCAATGTACAAGTGAACAAGGAGGTCGCAATTGAAGGGTTGTGGCAGATTTCCCAAGGGTCGTCACCGCCAAACTGCAATGGTCAGTGTGGTGGTTGCAAACCATGCAGAGCGAAATTGATCACTGTGCCACCAGCAGCCGGTGGAACGAGAAGGCTTTTGCAAAATGTGGTCTGGAAGTGCATTTGTGGCTAGGGCCATAAATTTTATATATATGCCATGTGTTTCAATAAATTAAAGTGATATGACATTTATGTGGTCTAAAAGTGCATTTGTTGCTAGGGCCATAAAGTTTATAAATATGTCATGTGTTTCAATAAGTTAAAGAGATATGACAATTAAAGAAATTGTGGTGTAATCGTCTATTCAATGAACCTACTTTCTATTAAATTATTTAATAAGATAAGAATATATATATATATATATAATTGAGTATTACTTAGGTTAAAGTTAAAATTAATTTAGATTTTAGAATTAAGTTAAAATTATTTCATATGAAATTTATGTAAAAATTAATTAAGAATTTAGAGTTAAGTTGAATTTAATTTGTTTAAGTTTAAATGTTTCAATTTTTTTTATGGCTGATTAAATATTATTATTTATTTCTTTATATTATTATTATTTATTTATTTATTTTTGTTTATGTTTATTATAAGTAACTAGTTAAAGATTAATTGAGATATTTAGTTTATAAATGTTTTAATTAATATTTGAATTGTTGAGGAGTTCAAAAGGTAAGTTTTCAAGTAGTGGTGAATCGCAATGCACATCACTAAGGCAACTACAATCCTAGTCAAAGCTTCTCGAGAATGACCGACCTATAGAACTTAATACTATATTTTGGTCTAACTAGCTTATATTTGATTGGGGTAGCATTAGCTAGATCCACTAAGTATAGTGCATCAGGTACAACACATATAATTCTGCCTATACATGTCATCGACAAAGTTTCCTCATTGTACTATCATCCTAATTCATTAAGAAGCTATGATGTTAGGGTTTGTTAAACTTTTTTAACAAATCATTTTAAATTAAGCATACAAGTAAATCTAAACCTAGTCATGCACATTCAATCAATCAAGTAGGGTGAACAATTTTTCTATTTGCTCCCTGAGTCAATGCTTAGATATGGTCTACCTAAGAGATAGATCTGACTCTTGGGGATCCAATACTTATCTGGTTCAATTTGTTTAGTTAAGCATGATTTAGGGATTCATGCTTGAACTTGATTTCTATCATTTTGACTAATTAAAGATAAATACGATTTATTGGTTGTATTTGGTTTGTAATTGAGTCTGGATCTATTGTACACGACTCATTGTGATCCAAGTACCATATTTAGACACTTGATCTAAATATGAGTAGATCTATTGTTGATCCCTACTGGTTTTACTCATTATTATATTATGTGTGTTAGACCGGTACTGCTACGTGCATTTATTATATCATTTATGAACATGTTCTTATTTCCCTGTTGAAATTGTAAGCCTTAATTAAAAATTTTAAATTCAACTTTAAATTTCAACCTTAATCTAACTCAAATTTCTTCTTAAATTTACCTTAATCAAAATTAAATTTGTAAATTTAATTAAAATTTTTCATAACATAATTTAATTTATTTTTTTTTTAATTTTTAAACTTTAATTAAAATTTTTCTTACGTTAATTAAAAATTTACATTAGTTATTTTTAACGTTAATTAAAATTTTACATTAATTAATCTTAACGTTAACTAAAATTATACATTAATTAATTTTAACCTTAATTAAAATTTTACATTAATTAATTTCAAATTTAATTTTTTTTAATCTTTAACTAAATTTGTTTTCTTTAATTAAAATTTTACATTAATTAACTTTAACTTAACTAAAATTTTACTTTAAATTATTTCAACATTAGTTAATTTTTTTTACTTTAATTAAAAGTTTACGATAATGAATTTTAACGTTAATTGAAATTTTACAAACTTTAATTAAAATTTTTCTTAACTTTAATTTAAAATTTACTTTAATAAATTTTAACTTTAATTTTTTTTAACTTTAATTAAAGTTTTTTTACTTTAATTAAAATTTTACTTTAATGAATTCTAACTTTAATTAAAATTTTATCAATTTTAATTAAACTTTTATTTCATTAATCAATTTCAACTCTAATTAAATTATTCTTTAATTAAAAATTTTACTTCAAAATTAATTCAAGTTTTTTTTTGGTTCCCCTCAAATTATTAGTAATTAGTCAAGAAAATTGCTTAAGCTCAAATCCACTTAGACCTAATTCTGAATTCCAAACTTTGTAGGAATCAAGTTGGATATTGGATAGTGGATGTTCTAGTCATATGACAGGGACCACACTAAGTTCACCCAACTTAAATACAAGAGCTTAGATACAGTTGCCGTTGGAAACAACGGCAAGCTTAAGGTAATAGGAGTAGGGAATATTGAACTTGAATCATATTTCATTATCCAATGTGTCATACTTGTTTAAAATTTTAAGTATAAACTATTAAGTATAAGTCAATTGTATGACTCGGGTTATAAGGTTAGGTTTGCATCTGACGAATGCATAATCAAACACACAGAAAATCCCACAATAAAACTCAAGGGATCTAGGGAAGACAACATCTATACCATCAATCTAGTGAACCCCTCACTTAAATGTCACTTAACACAAAAGGAGGAAACCTGGCTATGACATAGAAGGTTGTTACATACTCACCTTAGGAATATTACAAAATTAAATGACTTAGTTAGAGGGTTACCAAAATTATCTAATATTGAACCAACAATCTGTAATATTTGTCAACAAGGAAACCAGACTAAATCAACTCATAAACCAACACATCAGAATCAAACAAAATCAATACTAGAATTACTTCACTTAGACTTATTTGACTCACATGGAATCAAATCCATAAGTGGAAGTATATACTGCTGAGTAATAATTGATGACAATTCAAGATTTACCTGGGTAGAATTTTTAAGAAATAAAGATGATACTTTTGAAATATTTAGTAATTCCTGTAAACAAATAGAAAATGAAAAAGATTTAAAAATCAAAAGAATTAGAAGTGATAATAGAGGTGAGTTTAAAAACCATAGGTTTACAAAATTTTGCCAAGATAATGGATACCATCAAGAATTCTCATGCCTTAAAACACCACAACAAAATGGAGTAGTTGAAAGAAAAAATAGAACTCTACAAGAAGTCACTAGAACAATGTTAAATGCAAACCAACTACCCAAGTACTTTTGGGCCGAAACTATTAGTACAACTTGTTATGTAAAAAATAGGACAACCATAAATAAAAATCTTAATAAAACACCCTTCGAAATATATTTCAACAAAATTCCTAATGTTAAGTACTTTAAGGTGTTTGGTTGCCCCGTTTACATATTGAATACTAGAGATCATCTAGGAAAAGTTACCTCCAAAATAGGTAATGGGATATTTGTAGGGTATTCTCTAAATAGTAGAAGATATAGAGTATACAACAAAAGTACCCTAAAAATTGAGGAAACAACAAATGGAAATTATGATGAACTAGTATCTAACTCAGATAAAACCCAATTGGAACCAATGAATTTCATCAAATCAAGCACGTGTTTTGGGGGAGAAACTGACAATCAAGATTTAATAAATGAACCAGAAGAAGATGAAATTGAAGATCAAAATGAACAAACACAAACTCAAATTAGAACCATAAGGGTCAATCCAAATAATCCAACTGATCAGATCATAGGTGACCCAAGTTTAAGAGTCCAAACCAGGTCTTCACTTAGGAATCTTAGTGAAATATCTTTGATTTCCAAAATTAAACCCAAGACTATAGAAGAGTCCTTACTAGACCTAAACTGGATTATAGCTATGGAAGAAGAGCTAGCTCAGTTTGAAAGAAATGAATTTTGGGATCTGGTTCCACTACCAGATAATAAGAAAGTGATAGAAACTAAATGGGTGTTTAGAAACAAACTTGATGATAATGGTGAAATCATAAGGAATAAGGCCAGGTTGGTAGCTAAAGGGTTTAGTCAAGTAGAAAGACTTGACTATAATGAAACCTATGCCCCAGTAGCTAGACTTGAATCCATTAGAATATTGTTAAGTTATGCAACCTATAAAGGATTTAGGCTGTATCAAATGGATGTTAAGTTAGCTTTTTTAAATGGACTCATTAAGGAACAAGTATACGTGGGGCAACCACTAGGGTTTGAAAACCTAGAACACCCAGATTATGTTTTCAAGTTAAAGAAGGCATTGTATAGACTTAAACAATCACCAAGGGCATGGTATGAAAAGTTAACTTCATACCTAACATCTAAAGGGTTCAATCAAGGAAAGATTGACCCAACCCTTTTTGTGAAATCATCCAATGAAAATATATTCATAGCACAAATATATGTAGATGAAATAATCTTTAGCTCAACAAATACTAAGTTTTTAAATGAATTCATAACTCTGATGGAACAAGAGTTTGAAATGAGCCTAGTAGGTAAATTAACATTTTTTCTAGGGTTATAAATTAAACAAACAAATGAAGGAAACTATATCTATCAACACAAATATACAAAAGATTTAATTAAAAGATTTGGAATGGAAAATTCAAAAGAATTAAAAACAACAATGGCAACAAATATAAACATAGATAGTATCCAAATGGTAAGCCTATTGATTTAAAACACTATAGGAGCGCCATAGGTAGTCTTCTATATCTAACTGCAAGCAGACCTGACATATTATTTGCAGTTAGTATGTGTGCTAGGTATCCAACCTGTGCCAAAGAATCACACTTAACACATGTTAAAAGAATTTTTAGATATTTAAAAGGCATAGTCAACATCGGCATGTGGTACCCTAGATCAACCTTATTTGTTCTAATAAGTTACTCTGACTCAGACTATGCCAGCTGTAAACTTGATAGAAAAAGTACAAGTGGTGGATGTCAATTTCTTAGACCATCACTTGTCAGCTGGTTTAGTAGAAAGCAACATTGTGTTGCTCTATCTACTACTGAGGCAGAGTATATAGCAATGGGTAAGTGTGCAACTCAACCACTTTGGATGATGTACAGACTCAAAGACTTCAACTTAGAATACAAAAATGTTAAACTGTTAATTGATAACTTAAGCTTAATAAACTTAACCAAAAAACCAGTCCATCACTCTAGGACTAATCATATAGAGATTAGACATCACTTCATAAGAGATCACGTGGCTAAAGGAGACATTGAACTCAAATGTGTTGAGTCCAACTATAATTTAGCAGATATCTTCACAAAACCACTAGCTGAATCAGAATTCAACAATCTACAGAGACAACTAGGACTGTGTTTAACGGACTAGGATTTAACTGCTTTACTTGTTTTATTTTCAATTATTTTTTTTTAATTCTAGGAAAATCTATTTTTTTTTTTCAAAATTCCCCTTTTCCTTGTTTTTAAAATTAGCTGAACTTGGATTTAGCTTAGGCTTCAACCCAAGATATCATGCTCTTATAGATTTAGGAAACTAGCATCTCACAAGCACCCTAGGACTACTTTGCTTGTGTATTCCGAACCTAAAATGGTGTGGGATACTTAGGTCTTTGACTGGACTTAAGAATGAAGTCTGGGCGTTAAACACTCAATTACAACAATCAAGTCGAGTAATCATAAATTGTTTTAAATTTAAAACTTGACTTGACTAACCGAGTGAACAACCACTATCCTTTAGATAATGGGTTAAGTACCTAATGGTTAGACAGTTAAAATATTTTTAATCATAATTGGTTTAGGGGGGGTATTTTTGTTGTTTTTTCATCGTTTTCTTAAAATCAATTACAAAAATGATCAAATTTTGAAAATATTCAGGGGGAGGTTTTAAAAATAGAATTTTATTCTTTTTAATTGTTTAATCATAATTGTTTAAACTTTTTAAATGGTTTTCAAAATCAATACTTAGAAAAGTGCAAAAAATTTGGAGATATATTTTTCAAAGTTATAAAATTATGAAAACTACTTAGTTTCTTTATGATAATTTTGTTATTCTCAAAGGCTTCTGTTAAATGATGCTCTTGACTTAGCAAATTTTTTTTAATGAATCAACACTTCTCATTCATTACAAGAAAAGAATATTTAAAAATTTATTTAATACTTTCAAGTATTTAAAAGTTATGTCCTTAGAAAAAGTGTTAAATCAATTTGAAATTACCTAAATTTTTCTATATTTATTTT
>JBBPFQ010901652.1:0-22664 GCA_037974815.1 Kaempferia elegans
ATTTTATTTTATTTTGTTTTTTTTATTTAGCATGTTGATAATAATTTATTAATAAATATGGATCACGAACGATGTTCACGAACGTTAACGAGCCGAACACATATGTGTTCAAGCTTGTTTGTTTAAGTTAACGAACTGTTCAAACTTGTTTATTTAATTGATCTTGTATGTATTGAACGAACATAAACAAACTCTTACCAAACCGAACACCAAACTTGTTCACGAACGTTTGGTTTATTTATAGCCCTACCAGTTAGAGATGGCTTAAGGGTTAGGCTCGATCTGATCTACAATACGGACATTACAAGTCATGTCCGACATATATAAAGTAGATGATAAATCGCTTGACCCGATATGATACGACACGCAATTGACTAAGCCCGTGCTATAGCTGATCTGATCAATCAATTTTGACGCCTCTAAAAGCTTGTGGGCTCTATCTGTGAGATAAAAGAAAGTAAAAACAGTTGTAATCCTTAAAAAGAAGAAAAGGAAAATAAAAAACAGACAAATAGAAAGTCATTAATCAATAGCACCAAAAAAAAACAAAAAATCATTAATAAGGACGTGGGGCTATTCCGGAGGGGTCGTTGAAATGATAATTTCATCTTTTGCTATCAGAGATGATGATTTGCAGGTATGACTAGCTGCTTTTGGCCATTCCCATTAATTGTACATAATACTTTCAAAATTGAATGCCAAACTAAAAATGTAATTATGTATGATGATGGGGTAATTAAACTCTAAAACTCTATTATAATAAGTGTCCCCCACACTCATCCAAGCATGAGCTATATATTCACACGCGCCACGATCTCCGGCCGTTACAAATAGTGTCTACACCCAAGCACTAGCTAGCCACTAACTAGTCGCACCATCACGATCTCCGTTACCAATAGAGTCTATACGCGTGGTGTGGCATGGGCATGGACCACCTTGGTGCTATTTATCGCCAAAATTAGGAGTAGAACTTAGAGTCATAAATGAATTAAATGTGATATATTCATGGTCAAATTTAGAGTTAGGAGTTGATAAGAATTTGTTTACATTCACTCAATATATATGTAAATATGTTTAAATAACTTAGTTAAGATAGGAGGAAATAAAACGTTAATAATAGTTAAAGTATTTCCAATCTCTTAATAATATATTTGAAATAGGTTACATGGTTGCCCACACTGTGGTCCAAGCTTTGAGTGCTCTAATTTCATGATGATGTTTATAGTTTGTCCAACATGAATGCACGAGGCATCGAATTGATTGGTGATGGCACTGTCCTTAATTGGCCATGGGACGAGGTCCCCGCGGCCGGCGACCGTACCCACGACGAGCTTACTGGCTGGTCAAGACAGCATTCGTGGATCAAATTTGGCTTTGCTCGTAGCTAACCCACCTTACTGGAGTCTAATGGAGTTGATGAATAGTATGTGATTAGGTTGAGATAGATATATTAATATTAAACACATTGTAGTAATCAGAAAAGACAACAATATTTGAAAATGACATAACACAACTTTTAATATATAAAAGAAAATTAATTATTACATTAGTTTTAAAATCTTTTCATACCTTTCATGTTCATGCGAGAGCTTAATCAATGTTAGGCATTACAAAATTATGGTTTTTTAAAGATTTAATTAAGATAGTTTTAGATTGATTGCAACACAAATAGAGATGAGCAATCGATTAATAACTGAGTTTCTATTTCAATTGGTTAATTCAGTTTGATCGATATTTTGCTCAACCCTAGACACAAGATACAAGAAGAATTATTACCCCTACATTTGATAAATGAAACGTCTAGATCATTGGTAGAATCTCTAGAGGAGACTTTGAAACAACTTCAAGGACAGTCGAAGAAGAAACACCGCGAGTCGGTTTCGGGCATGTACCGCCAATAACATGCTTCTCCTTGTCATATTTATTCCGAAAGGCATCCTCCAACCTACTCAACCCTCCCTATGATCCAAGGCATGATCCCCCCCTGTAGCAGTATAAATTATTGGCATCCCCCCCATACTCATCTCATTGTCAATGCATTCAACCCCTCCAGGCACCCCTTCATCATCTCCTTCCTTGTATCCATCCCTGCCTCCTCTGTGGTCCTCCTACAATATGGTGCTGGTTGGGGGCAAGAGCTGGGTCCCCCTTGTGGGCCCCTTTTTGACCCTGACATGCCAAGCCTTCATCAAAATTATTCTTGCAAGGACATGAGGTGACATGGAGTCACAAGGACCAAAGATGTTGCTGTCCCAAATCTTGTTTCTCCTTCCAAAATGCTGCTGCAAAACATGATCAAGGAGCATTAATTAATTGTGCTGAAGTAGCATTTGTAACTTATCCAAATCTAGATTTACTGAAAGGGATCAGATTCTTGGGGCCACACAAAGAAAACCTAGACAAATGGGGACAGTGACAGGACTTTTACCTAAGAAAAAGACTTTTGATGGATGTGCAGCAATTTTTCTATCTTTCTTTCTTTCTTTCTTTCTTTCTTTTTTTCTTGTGCCACTTGGTGCCAAACAACCAACCTCGGTCAGAATGGAGCCTATATCATTGTGCCCACTCAGTTTCTTAGCTTTTGGAAGGGGATCTGTTGCATTTGCACCAAAAGGCATTACCAAGTCTCCACAGAGTGGCAGGGACTGTTCCTGCAAAACTTGTGACTACTTGAATGAACTTTTCTTTTACGGATGCAAAGGTGTGGTCATCTCATCTGGCTGATTTGGACGCACAGCCATGCAACACTACAAAAGACAAGACACGTTGCATAAATAGTTGGTGTGGCGAAAGCAAGAAAGAAAGGAAGAAAGAGAGATTGATTATTCAAACACTATGCATACACTAGGGAGGTCCCCCTCTGCATTGATGATGAGCACCATGGAGCAGTGTGTGGGGGAGAGATGGATGAGCCTTTTGACTGACTCACAAATCTGACCAAACCAAAGAGATTATTGCAGTGCTTGATCATGCATGTTTGTCATAGAAAGAGGATTTCAGATTGGAGTGGAGTGGAGGATGAATGTCGTCCTTTCACGAGCTGCTGCAATTTCCAACCTTGTGCAAAGTTATCAATGTGAGGTTTATTGAGGAGGGGGGAGGCGGTTTAGGTGTGCCATTGATTGTGAGTGGTCATCATCCAACAGCTAGTCTGAAGTTTTACTGGTCCACACGCCTCCTAATTTCTCCAATCTCTACAAGAAAGTTGAAACTGTGAAATGATTCAAAAGCTTTGAATAAATTACAGACACGAGTCTGAAACAGATAATAATCTATCACAACAATGTGTAGTTATTGAAGAAAGGCAGGATCCGATGCTTCCACAGCTAAAGAAACTCCAACCAAATGGTTTCCGTTGATCTAGACTAACAATTGAAGATGAGAGAGCATTGTTGTAGGCAGTTGTTATGATCCATGCTTGAACAAAAGTGCAGAAAAGCCTTAGCAGTTTCTTCAAGGGTCCATTCCAGACAAGAGACAAAGCTCTAAAAATTACTATTCAACCAAGCTGGCTAAAAGGTAATTTGTATGGTGTAAAGCCAGTAAATTGCACCTTTGTCCATAGTGACTAACATGCATCCATCTTGGAATGGCGACATGAGTGTTTTTGAGAACTCGTAGCTTCCAACCCGTTTAAATGGACTTGGATATTAATAAACAAGGTGAGTCTAGGACCTCTAGGTGGTGTAGAATATACAAGACAAGGAAAAGGGTTTCGGTGATACTAAACCCATTTCAATGTGTATGGATAATCACCTAAGCATTATAAGATAGATACAAAATAAAGTGATAGATACTATGATGGGGATGAGAGTAGAGGCAACAACTCATGTCGTTCGGTTATTCTTATCAATATAATATACTACAACATTTCACTATATATTTTTCAAAAATAATTTTACATAAGCTAAGATTGATTAAATCTTCTATTAAAATTAATTTTACTTCATACATAGATCAATTTGTATGATCCATTTACATATTAGAGTTGGACTTTGAATTTGTTTTTTTTCTCTCATAAGCATATTTGGGGTCCAATTAAATTGCATAAATCACGTGGTCTTATTAGATTGTCTACTTTTACTATTCCTTATGAGATACATACGCATATATATAAATCTTAAGATAGGGAGGATATGTAATGCAAATTTCGTTGGTCTACTCATTGATATCCCGACATCCATCAACCATGATGTATACATTAATACAATTTTATAGTGACTCCATGCAACTCAAGTCAAATTTTGCTTGTCTAATTTCTTGTTTGCCATGTTAAATTTTTTATTAAATTGCATTTCTAAAATTATTCGAAGAAGAGGAAGACCAAAGAAGGCTTAGTTAGCAACGATAAAACATGATAAAATCTATTTAAAGATATAGTAAAGGATTGAATTCAATGACATAAGAGGATCCATGTTGCGCTGTTATTATTGTTGCATTTCAAAATTTTATATGAAATTTGAGTCATTTTATATATATTCATTTTTTAATCAAATTTCGCTTACGGTATATTTGCAAATTTCGCTTATAATAAAGGATTTCATGAAACTTATGGAGACTCAAATTGACTCAAGTTTCAATTCCGATCTTTTATTAGAATTGTTAGTTATCCAAAATAACAGATTTAGAATACAAAAATACAAAACGCATACTCTATATTTGCAAATGCATCTAATTATAACCTTCAAGATCCACAACCACTTGTATATAAACATTTTTCATGTGCAATACTAAGATTACATTTACTAGGAAACCTTTGAAAAATAACCTCAATCTACAAGATAAGTTCGAGACAAATAAATTTGATCCATAACGAGATTAACCAAGGACATAACTTGGACTTCCAAGAACCCATACATGCCCTCCTATTTGAATTTGGACTTGTGTAGGTCCGTCAAGGTGAAAATAACCATTTTACCTTACAAATGTCTGTGCTTAGCCAATTCCAATTTACTAATGGATAATTTCAGTTGGTTGAATGAATAGTACTAGTTGTGGCTTGAGATAACAAGATGAAATAAGAGAAATTGGGACATTTTGGAGGTTTTTATTTTATGAAGGCCAAACATATGAGAAATATCCATGGATCTTGAACTACCACCTAATGCTAGATTCAACAACTCACATGGTCCCAAGGAAAATTGACCTGTCCTATGGGATGTCAACATTACTTTCAAAAGATTTTTCAGATGTCACTTGCAATCAATTTAGAGCTTAGGATGAGGTCAAAAGGTGTGCAACTGTTAGAACATGAACAGTGGGCAATGCCTCAACTAAAGAAGGTTGTAGCATAAGCAATTAAGGGGCGTCAATGATTGTGAGGATCAATGTTAAATGGTGCCTCGATTAAGGAAGAACCATGGATTGTTAAATCAATGACATAGTGAAGGAAATGGAGGAGAGGAAACAGTGGCATGCTCGTCGATGTTTTGAATACAAAGTGATGATGGTTTGAGGTGAGCAGTGAAAACAAAGGGAGATAGATAATGAAGGACGTTAGAGGATTTGGTACCTTCTAAGAGTTTAGGATAAATAATCCTTCATTCAATATATTTCTCTAATCATAAATGCTACACTAGTATATAGGAATTACAACACATCATAACATGAAATACAAATATGTCAATGAAAAATGATATGCAGAAGGAAAAAAACTCAGTGAAAAACTCAGGAATAGACACATAAAGTGATGACCCACAAAACGTGAAAATGGTGGGCCATGAATTTATGTGTCTATCTCTGAGTTTTTCGAGATTTTTTCTCAGTGCATATCATTGCTCTATGTTAATATGCGAATCAAGAATTAGAGAAACATACTAGAGGTCAATTGAGAATTAGTTAGAACGGATCTAAAAAATATTATATCTATAAGAGATTATTAACCTTTTGATTCACATTGGTATACTTCCATTAAGCATATCAACATATATTGTATTTCCTTTTATACCATATATGATTAGAGAAACAAATTAAATGAAGAATTATTTCTCCCAAACTTTTAAGTGATTATTAAAGCCTCTCTGGCATTCTCGTTCTACAATCATCGTAAGCTCACTTTGTTCTCACTACAATCACCTCGTACCACTAGTATTTTCATGTTGAAACATCAACAAGAAAGTCAACTCCCCTTGTGTTTGGTAGAATGGTTGTAACCTCTCCTCCTCATACAACATTACTCTCCTCCCCTATTTCCTCCACTATTTCATTGATTTGATGATCCATAATGCATCCTTTATAGAATTGTTGTCCATTAGCATCACTCTCTAGGCAGAGGCTTTTCCCAACTGAACACCTTGTGACCTCACCCTTGCCTTTAGATTGATCACAGACAACATACAACATCTGAAGATTCATTGGAAAAGTATCTCGTCATCCTATAAGACACAAATCATCCTTGAACCATATGGATCGTCTAATATGGCATTAGGCAGTAATCCGGAAACCATGAACACGTCTTATATATTTTGTCATCCTCAAATTTGTGTAAATCATCCTAGGCCAAGCGATCGCCAACTTGATAATTCCAAAAATGTCTGTCATTCATGCTCAATGCAAATTGAAGATACTCCTAGCATCTCCAGTTTGAAAAGGAAGGATAAGGTTGGGTGGGTGGTTTCAGATATTCTACACTTCCTACTTTGTTATTTCCTTGTATTTGATGATTTCTATTCTACTTCGCAACTATGTACAATTTCTAGTCTACAAGTAACAACAGTTTCTCTCTAAAATTTATAGGTAATCTCTTTCCTTGAACAACATGCATCAAGAGGATCAACTACCTTTTTCATTATCAGGCTCAATTTTCTAATATTATTATAGCATGCACTGCGTTTTAAACAATAAAACCCAGTACTACACCTACCGCTATTGTGTGATATTAAGCAATTGTCGTTCTTAATGTCCATTGCAGCATTTATAATGTATTGGTTTTTAATTATTTTTCCTCCCTTGCAAAAGATAAAAGATTAATCTCGGTAGTAAGTTATACAGTTTGAAAACAACCTGAGTTTCAGAAAGGTGATTGACATCCATATTAGAATTGAAACGCATGATATTTGACAATCCACAATGACTTACTAAAGCTGTTGCACGAGTTATGACAGTTAGTAACGATTTATCACACACAGGGCGCTGGCCACCACAAAGTTCAAGTTTCACAGAACTTAATACACCTTTTAAACTGATCTATACAGGAATATAGACATATTTTCTTGTGACTTACAGGATGCATAATATGTAAAACAGCACATTCGGACTAACTTTTTGCATTATTTCTTTTTCCTTTTTGGATTAATTTTAGAAGATCTCATATTATATTTGTTTACGTTGGAACTTCAGTTCAGCATCGAGCAAGAGTTCAGCTACCAAATTTAACTTCGGAATTGCTAGTTGAAACAAATCATCCGTCAACTCTTAAAATAGTGGATCAACTGTTTTCTGCAACCAACAAAGCCAACTTCTAAATCAAATGGAACATTTAACCCTGACATCAAATTAGACTAAAAATAAAAGATGTTAAAGTTTTTCTTTAACACGTAGAGACGGGTCTAGTCTCTTTGCTAGCTTAGGTGCATGCATAGACATAGAAATTTTGATGTAATCAGGTGAGGTAACAGCTGTGTATTAACTACACTGTTGAATTAAAAGCATAGCTTAGGTAGGCTATTGTTTGTTGCTTTAAAGCATTCATGCCGTTGTCATAGGGTCCCATATTTTCTCAAATCAACACCATTTTCAAATATGCTTCACTTGGATAAGTATATCAATAGAGAGGATAGGACCCATGGTTCCACGGTTAAAAATAAGGAAAAATTAACTTCTTTACTGGAGAAACAGAGTGATCATTTCAAACCTACCAATTGGTTGATGAAAATTGATGCCTTCTCGAGAAAAAAGAACACCTTAATAATCCTGCAGTTTAGTGCAGTGTTTTGATGTCATAGTAAACCATATACGATCACCAAGCTGCAAAAGGAAATTTCAGGTTATTCAAGTACTACACAGATGAAATAAGTTTATAAAAAGGAAAATGAACTATCTCAAAGGTGTTGTAAATAGGCACCTATTCAGTTTCAGTTCCAGAAAATCAGACAAATGGCAGCATCAACTTCGTTCATCCAGTAATAAATTGAAACACCTGAAACACAATTCATGGAGGTGGGTCAATATTTGAGATCAACTAACTTGTGTATAAGTTCGTATCATAAATATAATTTTTCCTGTATAGCATCACTGCATCAGCATTTGGTAAACATGAACAGTGGTTGACTATGTAACTTCCAAATCTGAATTTGTTTATTAAAATTCTTTCTGCAACAGAAATTGAGTAACACTCCATTCAGAATACTGCAAACTATAAGCACTAATTATATTTGGAAGAATCAAACCATTTAGTAAAGCATACTCTATTTATCTTTGCTTTAGATATTTTACAGATCTGGCATGAACGATGAATGTTAACAAATCTAGCTCATCATTCACTCTTGGTCAACTGAGTCAATGATAATCCTAGCAGCATTGCATCACACTTTCTTTTCTGACAAATTGCCATGTTAAATCATACGGCGAGGCATGCTAAATTGCTAATTCAAGTTATATATAGTTTCTATTGAAACTTGGCAAGATTTGAATGAACCAAGCTCATGACCTCACATGTGGATCCAGACCACACGGGGCTCATACCTTAAGATAATTAGCCCAAGTTGACAGCAAGTCTTCAGTGGGCTAGATTTGTTACATGTAAAATTCAGCCTACATAAATTAAAACTATATTAGAGTTAAGAATTAACTCTACAAAACTAGAGATACAACTTCTCATTAGCCATTATTTAGTAGTGATCAAACCAAGATGTGTACCTTTAAAAATGTATTCTGATAATCACGACATTTTTACTGTAAAGAATGCACCTGGAGTCAGAGGCAATAAACTCCAATAGGTTCCACTTTCATCAATGCAACAACTATGCCACTGGATTTGATAAATGCCCTCAGGGAATGCAGAAACATCCAGCAAACAAGATGAAAATCCCTGGCCTCTTTTATTTGGTTGAAAAGATGAAAATGCAATCACCCATTCATATCCAGGATTATCCATAAAGTTAATTTTATTGTCCTTCCGAGAGGTATCCTTTACTTGCATCATTAGAATACTATTCAACTCGACCATTTCATCAATTTTGAAAGCATTGAAACAATCTTCTTTTCCTTTTACAGGGAATGATTGCTTTGATGGTCTTGCAGCAAGAATGGAGTAAATTTTCATAACTTTTGGGCATAGGGCTGTTGATGCATTCTTCAATTGGATGCACAGACTTAGGGACATACAACCACCTTGTAAGACAGATAGTTCACTTCTGTTCCCAGGGTCAGCGTTTAGGATGAAGAGCTCAGCACCAATACAAGACCTGCAGAAGCAGCTTCGCTTAGCATTTGTTTTTTTTTCCCTTTTCTGTACATGGGCCATAATGTCCAAAAAGCCATCTTAGACCACTTGCACAGAAGATGACTTAACTATACTCGAGCGCACAGATGATGAGGGCTTATCAATCAGAATAGTAGAGAAACTAAGCAACCTAAAAAAGGGAATACAACTCAAGCTGCCATGGAGTGGAGAGAAATGTCTACTACTTCTATCCCAGCAAAGAGACAGAAGTAACTCAGGATTTATTAAATACAAATGCACTAGTGAAAACCCATCTCAATTTTTCTTAAACTGAACCCAAATGCAAAATTAGCTAATATAAGTCAAGTTAAAAGGGAATGGAAATTATGGAATACTATGTTTCAGTTACAGTTGTTAGTTGAGCTTGGGGAGTGTATTTCACTGAATTATAGACATAAAGTGCAAGCATTGAAATATTGTATTGTTGTTATTAAAAAAAACTATTACACAGAATTTATAGGACTCAATATTGTATTTTATAACTCATATACACTAAACTAAAAACACAACTAATGATCCTAAGAACTTTAACAATCCCACAAACACTGTAGATATTAATCTATACCTAGCTTGTTATATAAACTTGAAAAGAGCTTAGAAAAGAAAATTAGCATAGATTAATACACTTCAGATTGATGAAAACAAAAGGACAATATTAGAGCAGCAGTTGAGAAGTACAATGGCGCAATGCTCTCGAGTGATTATACAGAAATGACAAGACTCGATCAAATCATTGACAACATCTTCAGAAGAGAGATCTCAAAAGATAAAGTTGGTGAAAACTTTAAAGGATTTGACATCATCTTTTTCTTAATTCCCTTTGACATCATCTTTTTCTTAATTCCCTTCAAACTAAAGAGGTCGTAGGATCTTTGAATTTTACAAGATTAAAATGTCAGCTTGTGAGAGTATAATAGATAGATTGTGGTGCCAACATCTACCCTTAAGGTGGAAAGTGAATATCGAAAAGAGACCAAGTAAAGGTCGATATTTACCACAAGAGATAAGGATATCAAAGAGCATATGTAGAGAAATAAACACTCGTCTATATTTTCGAGTCATGACTAACAAAGTTAGAAGTCTTTTAGGAGAACGTGAGATAAAGGCTCTAAGCATCTATTCTAAACGAGGAGCAAGAAATTAAGTCTTAAATCATTTTAGTTTGAAAAAGATGTTAAGATAAACAGAGTAAAAACTGACACTGTCTCTGAAAGAAGAGATATATTGAGAAGGGGAGAGAAAAATTCATCTTATTTTAAATGATGTACACAATCACAATAAGGAAACAGTGATGTGAAGTGAGATAGAAACTAGCAGGTTCTTAAGGATAGAGAAACACTTGAAGATTGCAAAAGTAAATGCTTCATATTAGTCACCTTTTCTTCTTATATTATGTTTCGTCTTTTTTTTATCGATCCCCTTTTATCTACTCCTTTCTCTCGCTTCTTTTAATTGTCTCAATCCTCTTTCTTTTCATTTTTCTCTTTCTTTTTTTTTTTTTTTTGAAGTATTTCTCCTGCTTTGCTCCACTTCCCTTTCTTTAACTCTCTGTATATATATAGGATTGGACCCATAAGATTGCTTGGCTTTGTTCTGCATAGAAAGAGTTGATTTTGGATCCAGCAAGGCATGATGCAAGGGAGATGAGGGAAAAGGGGTGCTTATTTTGACATGACACCTACTGAATTGTGATAGCTAGTAGTGGGGCACACTACCATAGTTAGAGAATGAGTGAAGGAGAGGAATGATGCTTGTAGTAGATGAGGAACTTAGATTCAATGAAGTAGAGGAGATCTTTCTTCAAGGTTGGTGTCAAACCTACATCTGAGGGATGTTGTCTAGGAAATGGGAAGATTTCTACTACATCAAAGCCAACAAAAAGAGTGTGCTCCCTTGCTGAAGAGAGGAGGCTGGGAGTAGAAAGGGACTACCACCTTGGCAGAGACGAGACGAGGTTGCGGTGGATTGAGAAAGTGTTGATGATGGCAGAGGAGGAACCCATCCATGGCTCCACTCAATGATAATGGATGCAAAGAAGACAAGATAAAATTGGGGATTGCTCGCCTATGAAGGTTGAATGATATTCATTGCTTGACCTAGCAAATGTCTGTTACTATGTGAGCCATGGTGTGAAGAATGTGGAGTAGGGGAAAGGTGGAGAGATGAAGAGGTGGTCTATAACAGATGGTTCATTTGATCAAAAATAATTGAGAAAATAAGAGTGTGGTGGTGAAGAGAAAGAAGGCCACATTGTCAAATTAACTGGCAGTCTTACTCTAAGGGTAATGGAGAAGAGAACAACAACCCTAGGAGAACACTTGCTCTAATAAGATGAGAGAAACGAATATATGTTTTTTTTATTAAAGGAGAACCATCCAATAATATTATATTTATATAGGATTCAACATAATACCCTATAATTCACGTAACTAATGTGGGATTACCTTTGCAACATTTATAACCAATGAACCTAGTAACTCTAACAATATAAGATGTATCTTGAAATGCAATTTTACTTCAAAAAAAGGGTGCCATTGATTTATTTAATACCACAAGACTGAAATAAATTACATCTGTCCATAAGTATAACATTATAGATACCAACCTGAGAGTGAAAAAATATTTGGGAATATGGAAAGGTATTTCCATCCATCTTCTGAAAATATCACAAAGAAGCCGCAGCCCACGCAATGACAATAAAGGCATCTCCTCACTTTTCGCTCCCTTCACTTCTTCTTGGATGCTAAGAGTACTAGATATACAGAAGTTAAATACCTGCAAATTATCTCTCTCTACATAATCAGGAGTGGCAGTACATATTCCTGAACATGACTGGCCATTTTCATTGCATAAGGCAGCCATGGACATGAGTTGCCTAGATATTTTGTCATCTGTGGTCCAAAAACGCTCAATAAGGTCTCGCAAGATCAAAGTGGATGAAAACTTCGGGACATTTCTGCAAGCAGGTGAACATGGGAAGTGAATGGTAAATGCAATACAAAAGGACAACAAAGAGCAGTGAAGTGCCATTGCTGAGATTGCCTTAAAACTTTGGCTGTCAATATCTAAAAAAGATGAAGCAAGAAGATCATAGCCTTTGGCTAAATTGTTCAACCTGAATGACTCGTAGGCCAAGCCAGACATTAAAACATTCAAATTTTGTGTAAATTCTGTACCGTGGAGCATTTCGTTTTCTTCCTCATTACAAAGGTTTATAAAAGATGGTACACTAGAATTGAGCAATCCAAGTGTATCAGCCAGGATATTAAACAACTTAGCTCTAAGATGGAGGAACCACCTCTGGAAATAGTAGACGCCATCTGAAACACCAGCGGATGCTAATGTTTCTTCTGCAGAGCATATTCTGCCACAGACTTTTGTGAATTTCCCATCCCATCCACTCAAATTTGCAATTGTATCACTATCTCCTCCCATAACAGAGGTCAAGGTTTTGCTACACTTCTTAACTGTCTGCAACCCATTGACCAATTCTCTGCCTGCTTTAGGAAAAAGTAGCAGTTTAATTTCACTCTCACTACCAGCCAACAGCATCAAACACTTCAACCAGCAAAAAAGGTTTTCTGAATCTATATGATCCATCAATTTCCTGAAGGCAAAAGTTGCTGAAAACCACAGACCTTCAAGACAAGAATATTTTCCAGCTCTATATGCTGCCCAGTAATTTCTCCTTTGCAGCATCCTCTGAATGAATTCCATTGATTTCCACTCCTGATTGACCCAGCAAATGTTATCATATATCCTATCAATGCTACCAGACCCTGATTCATCTGAATTTTGTGCTTGATTATCAGCTTCTCTATCTAAGGAGCATACGACAAAAGGAACCTGGCAGAGGCAGAAAATTTCATAAGCAGCACTACTAGCATACCAGCTATGCTGTATACACTCCACTAAAAGCTTCACCTTCTGACGAACTTCACTACTAATAGAAGCAATACCATTTAGTTTTTTCATATAAACATTCATGAATCTGATTATGCAAATTGCTATTTCTGAATAAATGAGATCTTGCTTATGACACACTTGAAGCTCCCAACTTTTCATATGAAATTCTCCTTCCAATGAAGATTTATCATGTATACCCTTGAGGGTCTGTAACATACATATTATCCTATCTAGACCTGTCAAAGGTGCTAGAGGATATTCTGTGGCCAGAAGTAGAATAAGTCTAAATTTGCTCCTGAATTCCTGTGTTAAATCAGTACAGGACATATCAGTCTCCATGTTTATACCTCTCTCGCTGGGATTAGTTATAGTTTGGTTAATCATATGTGTTAAATAATCTACAATCATTGATATAACCTGGCATTCAATTGCTGAAGCATCTATTTCAGAGGTCAAAACACTTGGACTTCTTTGCAGCTCAAAGCACCTCCTACACCACTTAGTAAGTACTGTACAACAATACCCTCTCTCTGCCATCTTAAGGCTGCACAAGATATGTACAAGAAGCTGATGAACAAGACGGGTTTTTGTCCTACTGGACTTTTGTTCTGATATCAACAGAAGCCTCTTAACAAAAGCATGCAGGTCCACATATGCTACATCTGGTAGCACACTGCTGAACAACTGCAAATAATCATATATGATTACTATGGATAAACAAAAAAGATCAATTTAATACATGAAAAATATACCTTGCATAGAATCTTTAAAGCTTTGCATTGAACATGCACTTGATGACCATTGTTATCAACAACATGCAGTAATTTCAAAATTACACTCTCATTGGGATTAACGCTGCATGTAGGTCTACCAAAAGAGAAATATAGACACTTTAAAGCTCTAGCTTTCAAAGAATAAGCAGTATCATTGCTTAGAAATGATAGGAGTAAGTCGACCTGCAAGAATAAAGAAACTAGTAAAAAATTTATTCTAGATAATAGCAAAGCATATTAGCACACACACTAGGACTAAATATGGAAGAAACAAAGTGAATTACAGAATGATGCAGGAAGTATCAATTCAGCATTCACTGCATTA
Source organism: Kaempferia elegans (assembly GCA_037974815.1). Lineage (NCBI taxonomy): Eukaryota > Viridiplantae > Streptophyta > Magnoliopsida > Zingiberales > Zingiberaceae > Kaempferia > Kaempferia elegans. The sequence goes on from JBBPFQ010901652.1 coordinate 14,447, forward strand.
ACTATTTGTTAACATAACCAAAGCATTTTTTAGATACAAAAAGACCCAAAAAATGTTATAGAACAGTATTAAAGTCCATGTGCAGATTATACAAATATTTGTTGAGAAAATAATAACTAAAATGTCATTCCTCAAGTTCATAGCTGTGAACTGGATGTATGGACGAGCCCTATTTGACGAATAGCTATGTACTGTGATTTCCTCATTTATAATTGTAATTGAAAAAAATATATGAAAAGTGAACTATGGTTTAAAATTTGATAGTTTTTATTTTTTAAATATAAATGTTAGGCAAAATAAGTAAATATATTTTTCTTTTAAAAAAAAATTCATATATCAATAACTCAAATTAAAATTGATACATCATAATGTATTTCCTCTCAAATACCAAAAGGAGTAATGTGAATTAGATGGAAGCATTTATTCTTGCAATATTCTAATTACCCAGATTAAATTTATATAAAATTTACTATAAATTAATTAATAAATAAAAAATAAATTATTTATTCAATTCATAAACAGTTTAATAATTCTCCTTAAAATTTCCTAATATATCACTGATTAAATTATTTAAGTAAACATGAAATAAAAAATTTAGATATTTATATAGAGAATAATTAATAGATAAAATTTACTGATTTTCATAATTATTTCATAGAATTTTTTATTATTTTTAACTTTATTTTATTTTTATTTAATATAAAAAACGATAACAAAAATATTAATTTATATATAATAATTATATAAATAAATTATTAATTTATTTAATTAATTATTTATTTATATAATATATATTAATATAATCTTGTTTATAAATATTCTATATAATAATATAATATGTATATTAAATACTATAATTTATATTACATTCAAAATTAAATTGATTTAAAAGATTCAAATTTATTTTAACTTTCAAATTTATTATAAAATTTTAAAATTATTTATACATTTTAAAAATTATTTTAAAATTTTAAATATTTTTTTAAATTTTAAACTATTTTAATTTATAAAATTAATATAAGATTTAATTTTGAATAAATTATAAATATGAATTCAAAATTTTCAATTAAAATAGTATTATTTTTTAATAAAAAATAATAAAAATATAAATTTATACATCATAATTATATTAGTTAATTATAATTTATAAAATAATTAATTAGAAATTATATATATTTTAAATAATATATTACATATTTATGCATAAATTTTAATTTGATTTTTAATAAATTACAATTTTAAAATATAAAATTTACATATTTGTATTTTTTTTAATATTATATATTTTAATTATATTAGTTAATTAATAATTTATTTAATTAATTATTGATTTATATAATGTACATATAATTGCCGTCTATATAACAATCAATTATTAATTAGAAATTATATATATATAATAATTATTATATATTTATATATAATTAATATATTTTATACAAATTTAATATAATACTGTTATAATAATTATAACAGCAATAGTAATAAGTTATGACATATAAATATATATTTTATTTAAATATAACTTATTAATTTAAAATGTTATATTACTTTTTTAATAAAACCCTATTCATTTTCAATCGCAATTTTCCTTTACCTTTCACCAATTCCGCCGCCGCCCTGCTCCTCTGCACGCGATTCCGATCACAGTATTTCTTCTCTACCGAAGACAAGGCAACGAGTACACTTCTTCTCTGCCGAAGGTGAGGCGGCGAGCACACTTCTTCAGCGAGGTGACGAGGCGGAGAGGTGGCACGCCTGTTGTGTCGGTCCCTAGTCGGAATGGTAAAAACTGTGCGTATCGGGCGGAACGGTTCGGTATTTCTAACCTTAAGGTGAACTAGAATTTTCCAATAAATTTGAGAATATAAAAATATAATCAACAAGGTTAGCACACTTGTTCAAATTACAAAAATGGTTTGGGCCTGGATGACATGATTAAAACATATAATTAATGGTTCTTAAGTGATAAGTAGTACCCATATGTAAATATTTTAGGCTTCCGATCGAGATTTATAACCATGTTACACACCATTAGCTATAGGAGTTTACCTTCTAACATGATTATATAAAGAAGAAAAAAAATCAACCAATGAAACTAAAATGCCGGGCACACTTTAGTCATAGAACATTTCGTCAAGTATTAAATTATAAATTACATGAGGATACCTGTTCAAAGTACAAGGTGGTTGATTTGAAGGCTAGCTTTGAAAGCGAAGACAGCATCTCAGCTTTAAACTCAACATTTAAAGCACCCAATAATAGTCTCTTACCAGCCTGTAAATGAACTATAATTTAAAAAAAGATCACAAGCAGACTGCATCTCAGTTTTAAACTTATTATTTAAAGCACACCCAATAATAGTTTCTAACCAGACTGTAAATAAACTAGAATTAAAAAAAAAAATCACAATCGTATTGAACTATAAGTATGTTTTTCTCTTACATGAAATTACTTGCAGGATAGATACACCCTTTTTCTCACATGTACTACAAAAGGAAAAATATTTCAAAATTTAATTCTTTATTATTGGTGAAAATATGAAAAAAAAAATAATAATAATAATAAATCTTAGTGTTAACTTCAAGCCAGCTTGCCTTGTTCATCAATAATTCACATTAGGAGAATATTCTTTACTAAATGCGCATTACCAAGACCAAAAACTGCATCCAAGTTTCAGATCTTTCTTAATGCATTCAATTCTACCTTTTTTTGTTTTACTAATATAGTTAAAAGATGGGACATATACGTTTTCGTTAGCAAATTTCTGTACTACCACTGTTTATGCAGCAGATATAGCTCCTGACCAAAAGAATTTCCACACAAAATTAGTGGATGAAGTGATTCCACTAGACTATACAAATAAATTATTTAACAAATCAAACTCTAAAAGCATAGGCAATAAGTAGTACCTGTCCACCATCAAACAAGCAAACCAAGCACAATTACCAGAAAGAAATCTTCTCGTCACAAACAGCGTTTTTTATTGAAAAAAAATGTTACTTATCCCACTAGGCAAACTAAAGCTAAGGCCCTCTATTATTACCAAAGCAAGTAATATAAATATTTAGAGATAAATATAATTACTGATGTAAAATATGTGTCTAGATCCAAATTTAAAGATAATTAGCCTTACATTATGAGTTTGTGCACTCTGCACTAGGATTGAGACTTTTAACGAACTTGGACATACCACCAACTCACTAAGGTGATTCAGTAGAAGAAGAAAACTTTGACTGATGCACTTTTTTTAAAGCAAATTCACAAATTCTCTCTCCTTCCAACGTAAATGCAATTGAGAGAAAGAAAATCAATGAATTGTAAGGCAAGGTTGTGAACGGAGTGTTATGTTGGGGAAGGGAGCCCTTTGCATTTGCGACATTTAATGACTTCTTTTCAAATTTTTGAAATTTGCAAATCTGCATTACAAGCTACATTATGGTAGAAAAAACATAAAGAAAACTAATCCCAAACTAGTGAATATTAAAACACTAAGAAAATGGTTATCTTTGAAAAATTGTTACTATAAAACTATACTAGATTGAGGTTCACCAAATAATGAGTGCAAATTAATTACTAACTAGGCATATATAATAGGGATTTAAACACAGATCAGCACTCCTGATGGGTTCAGAGATCTCATAATGTCAATGACAAAGAAGCAGCATTCAACAAAAACAAGTGGAGCATGGATATTAAGTGAAGCACTATGAAGATACAAGGAATGTTACATATAACATAGAAATAGGATCAATGTCTAAGTAGGCTTGAATGAGCTTCTTAGCTTAATCAGGATTTTGTATCTGCTACCTTGTTCTACTTAAGCAACCAAACCATCTCAAATCAACAAATGAAAAGGGTGTTTCTTGTACTGTGAAATATGATAGTATGAGCAGCAATGCCAAGGTCCAAGTCAGCACCTAATAGTACCAAAAGCTGAGCATTTTTGGAAGAAAAAATCAGGTGCTCAGGTCTCTCTTGCCCTCATTGTGTGTTTGGACAAGTACTCAAATGCCTTTCTTTAGACAGCAGAACAAAATACTTATTAACAACACCATTTGCAAATAAGAAGAATTCAGAAGAAAAGGTTGGTGAGGCAGAAATATATTAACTTTTTCTGCAGATGCTTTCAAGCCACCATTAAGCTCTTTATTTCAAATGTATTTTTCTCCAGAAGGGTGCCAAACGCAACACCAAAATCAAACCTCAAATCAAATCACATAAAAACTTAAGAAGAAATTGATGATGCAAATATAAGTAGCTCACACAAAGGAAAAAGTCATTAGAATCTAAAAAGGAAATTTTTATTATCGAAAAACTGCCTAATAGATGAGATCCTAAGTGCTTTATAGTTAGACAATGAGACTAGTTGACTTATTCAAGATAAAATAGTGGCTCGATTCATCCAAAGCACTCATTCTTCATAAAATAATGACTAGATCCATCTGAATCACTCTTCATAAAATAAATTAAATAATGACTTGGTTCATCACCTTTTCAATAAAATATAAACAAAGTTGTCTAATAGATTTCCTAGAAATATAATAAAATATAAAATTTCAATCATCTTAGACAACATTAAAATTTTAAAGAGTTGTTAATAGAATTTGAAATTCTCAAATATGTTATTCTCCCCAAGGGAACCTTAGCTCCAAACGAATAGTTAGAACTTTCTTCTCATGGTTTCCATGCATAAGTAGTGATGGCCTCGTCAAATCTATTGAGCATGATTATATTGCTATACTTCAATGAACGACATTTCAAATGAGCTAAAAACTACTACACTTTTACTTTTCTTTTGAGCCTTGACTCTTCCTCCTCACAATGTAGCTAAATAAATTTGACGTGAGTCCTTCAAAAATGTTTGTGGTGTGGTGTGGTGTGGTGTGGTGTTGTATGGGATGCCGTGATATAAGGGGTGGATGTCAAGAAGTGTAAGTTTGCAGGCTGGTGATGCTAGGTTCTATGCAATATCTATTATTGACAGATCATACAAGAGAACCAACGAGGCAACTCAAGTAAGCAACACTCGGGCAGAGATAGAGAAAGAGATGCTATGATTATGAAATGTGGCGGGAGGGATCAATAGGTTGGAAGAGTGTGGTAGGAGAAAGAAAGATTACCCTCTTCTCTCACACCAACAAGAAGGGTTCTTATGGCTGGAGTTGCTGGAGAGATTAATGGAAGCTAGTGATGTTGGGAAGAAAGTTTGCAAAAGGAAATGGTGATGAAATCGTTGGCAACGAAATGGAAAGTGAAAGAATGAATGGGTTAGGATGAAATGGTATTGACGATGTGAGCACAAAAGTGATAAAAATGGATGTGACTTGCGAGGAATCATGCTGAAGAGGTGAAGGAGATTGCAAATACCAAATTAAGAATTCTGATCTAATACCAATTAATACAATGCTAATATCACACCAAATCACACAAACATAAAAGACTTCATAAAATCAAAAGGAGAAATTTTTATCTACTAAAAGATGCTCTAATATATGGGATCTTAATCCTTTTTATAAATTGATAGTAAAATCTTGTTCTTCACAAAAGAGTGATTCAGTTCGTTACAATAAAAATTTAAATTCTAAACAATATTTAAAAATTCTCCAGAAATATAATAACCTCTAAAATTTTGATTTGCCTAAACAACTTTAAAATTTTAAATAATTTTAAATAGAATGTAAAAAATCTCACCTATGTTAGTTCCTCAAGACCTTCAAGTGAAATTTTAAATCTTTACCAAAAGCACATCAAAACTATATACATATATACATATAAAAACTAAAAAGTCATGTACTCTTTATGATTTCCACAATAAATGGTTTAGTTCAGTGTGCTTCTAGTTGCTAGTAAATTAATAACCGAAGAAATATAATTATACTTTTCTAGTTGATAGACATAATATACAACATGCTATGAGAAATGAATATGTGATTGAAGTGCCTAACTTCAATGACCAAGAGAGCACTCCTTAGCAAGTCATTGAAACTAAACATGAGATTCTGCTTTTACACTACCTAAAAGAAAATAGGACATATCTAATATTTTGAATGGTCGGAAATTTGTGAACTTAAAAACCTGAAAGAAAATAAGTGAAGAATGCCATTCCTTGACCATTGTTTTTTCTTCTATAATTGCTTCAAAAACCATCAATATAACCCATGTAGTCATAGAAAAAGCAAGGAGTTGTCAGAGAATTCAACCATAACCTAGCATCTCGGTCTAAGGAAACTAGAATCCTGAACAAAATTATATTGTAAGTTATAAAATGACTATTCAATATTCCTATTCAGAACTAATAGTAAATCAACTTAAGGCAACTTTTTTGTCATAAGCACGATGCACCTTGTATGCTTTGGATGCAACCATAGATGAGCATTGCATTCTAGGAATGGCATGAATTGCAGCCATGGACACATCAAAGGGCGACGTTGATGAGCCAACAATATTCAGTAGTATTTCCAAAGTGACGAGTGCAAAATCCTCAGACAACAAAGCAAAGCATCCTGCAGCAAATAAAGATGCTTTTACCTGCGAAAAAATATATCACAGGACATACCAAATTAGTGTCTCTAATCTAAGAATAGTGGATAATTTATATCTAAAAATAGTGAATAGTTAATATATCCTAATGTGTTTAATACATGATGCCAACACCATAAGAAAAGAGCAAGCTTAGGCTGTTGAGAACAGGCCTTCTGCTTTCCATTGCAGTTTCACTATTTATTTCTCAAATATGTACATAGTAAAAAGACAATGATATCATTATGTGAGATACTAAGAAAATGATATTTGAAGAGAAAGAAAAGTAGGAAAATCTAGGATCACCTCAGAGATATTGGAAGATTGCAGACTCTGCAGTACAATGTGTCTTATGTGAATACTATCCTTGGCAAGATCAGCCCAACAACCAAAAAGCCGCAACGACAAAGTTTTAGCTTCAGCATCGCCTGTGTCATAAACTACTTTCACTCTTTTAAGCATCTCTATATAATTAGGTACTCTTCTCTTTGCTAAAATTCCGTTATACCGTTTTCTTTCCTTCCTAATATGTGGCATTTCTAAGAGGAATACTTTCAAGACACATTGCCTTGTATGGTTATCTCCACACTTAAATGCATTGGCAAGCCGAAGAAGGATGGTGTTTGCAAATGTTCTGTCCTCACCTACAACCAAATTGTACATATCTGCAATTCCCCTTGTAACGTTTAGCTCCTCACTCCATGTTTGGAGTATTGGTCCCATCTTCTCAATTGCCATAATGCGTTTATCTGGATATAGAAGCATGGGTAAATAGAGAAGATAAAGCAAATGTAAGTTTCAAGTGAGAATGACAAGAAGCTCAGACAAGCAGCATTGAGATATATTGTTCTACAATAGGCTTTTAAATTTAATATTCACAAATATTTTTGCTGCTTTTTGTCCATAATTTCATCGATCCCAAATCCCAATGATACAACAACAATTTGCAATCCTAGTTCTGAATTTGGTTCGCTTATGAATTTATCTGTAACTAACAAAATTTGCGTAAGTTGCTATCATTGACCTCACGGCTGAAACAAACCTCCACGTCTCACTCTTCACTTTTCATGCTCATACATAAAGAAAGCTCACTTCTTCTGAGCAAACTAGAAAACATAACAGAGAATCATATTTCTAGATAGATGAAGTGTGCTCCTGATAGCCTCCAAAAAACCTCCTTTTCATTTTCTACGGTTGCAAATAATTCATTGGATAAATTCATGGTTGTAGAGAGATAGAATACTGTAGAAGAGACGACCAACCTGGGCACTTGGAGCGAAGGCCCTTCTCGAGCTCCATGCTCCACGTCATGGCACAGGCCGCGGGAATTTTCTCCATCGCCCCTGCGATAAACCAGTAAAGAAAGGAGACAGGGAGATCAGATTCGAGGGCTTTCAGAAGCCGCCAAATTTGGGAGAGCAGCCACCAAAGCAAGCTTCAAAGTCACGGGTTCCTTTCCAGACAAGATAGTTAATATATGCGCCTCGTCCTGCCACCACCGAGCACGACGAACACTTGCGATGCCACGCGGAACTGACGGAGTTGCGCCGCCTGTGCTCGACGGTTATCGCGAACGAGGCCGCCCGCCCTTCTACGGCGATATTAACCCATATAATTGGCCTTCGAGTCCGACTATAGTTTTACAATTTTTTTCTATTGTTTTCTTAAAAATAGAATTTAACAATGGTTTAAAAAT
>JBBPFQ010901653.1:0-11706 GCA_037974815.1 Kaempferia elegans
TAATCACTGATCCAAGGGTGATTGATTTACACATGTTAGCATTCAATGAATCTAGATTATATAAAACATGACCCTTTGCGCTTTAATGACATTTACTGATCCTATCAGAGCAAAAGATGAAATTGTCACCTTAGTGGCCCCTCTAGGATGCCCCAGGGTAAATCGGGGGCGCGTTGCCCTAGCACAGCGACACTTTATATGGGGGAGGTCAGGTACCTAGCGAGACATTTTGTATCCGCTGGGAATTGATCCCAAATCTATTGGAGTAACCACCCATGCAGGTATCAACTGTGCCAACCCATGGGGGCACACTTATTGATCCTAGCTATAACATAATGCAACTAGAATAAGATAATTCAAGTACTAAGCTCGAAGGAGAAAAAAGTAAAGAGGGGTGCCTTAGTTCTTCACCAGCTACAAACAATTTTGTCAATTATGTTGCTGAATCATCTTCATTATTTCTGTTTATTATCGAAATTTGTCTATGTGCATGCACTGGAGGAAATTACAACAAACAAGTCTTTCTAATGCTAACTATTTTAGGTCAACTATGTGAATCGTATTCATCCATCGAGCTTTGTGCAAGCAATATTACTAGATGCTTGAATTCCTTAAATCATTTTTTATTTCTCTAAGTAGAGTTTTCACTCAAACTGTCAAATGATAACATCCATTGATCATTTTTTAAGTAGGTCCATACCGTTTAAATTTATTTATTTTCTTAAATTTTCATCTACTAGTGCTATGCTTGTTTGCCAAATTGTTTCATAATAGTAGTATTTCTTGATCTTATCTTTTATGTATTCTCACACATGCATCTTACTATCTTAGATTCTTCTGTTTTTTTCTACACTTATGGACCAACACTTTAGTAAAATTCCTGACAGAAGGAAAAAACTCCAAAGTCAATTTTGTACTGATATGCAAGCACCATTGCGGACTCGTTCAGATCCTTGCTCCTTCAATTTTGAAATTGAATTCTGCCATGTGTACCATTTATCTTTTCTTTACAAAGACATCACCTTTGCACTTCATACGTGTGAAAAATGATTTGATTTTCTTTTTTTAAATATTTCACTACTCAAATTCACTTACTCTGTTGATATTTTCGGTCACAGTGGCAGCCTGGGCCAATGATGCTCTTGTTGGACTTGGTAAAGGTGCTCCCTTTTCTCTTTGCATAACTCAAAGGCATTTTTCTAAAGTTGCACATGCATTAGGAAACAAGGACAGTTATTTATCAAAAGTAAGTCCTTGGTGAAAATTTACATTTAAATGGGTAATCATATAATTTGGCCAAATGTACATTTCATTTTAACTGATATTTTTAATCTAGTTAAATGGTGTAATGAGGGATGAATTTCGAATTGCTATAAGAACCTCAGTTCGGCATGATTTTGCTGAAGGTGTTCGAGCAGTCTTGGTGGACAAGGACCAGGTAGCTAAAGATATATGAATGAAATTTATTCCTTAAAATATTCAGAATATGATGTTAATACTGTATTGCTTGTATTCTCTTTTCCTACTTTGTTCTCATTAGGGGATTGCAAAACTCACATGAATTAGTGAAGAATTTTCTGCTTTATTCTTTGGCTAATTGCTTAAAAAGTTGCATTCATCACTCCTTGGAATGTTCCGAGGAATTGCATAGATCGGTGTTTATTGTCATATGCTAGTGTCTTTCACAATTCATCCTTAGGGGAGCTCAGGTTTTTCTGAATGGTAAAGAGCAATTCATAGTAGGTTCAAGGCGATGATTATGTAGGCATTCTTAATTCATTGGCAAATACCGATTAAAGTTAGGAAATCATGGCTAATATTCATACAGTAGGTATGTGCTGCCATAATCCAATACCGATTATGTGCTGCATTGAAATTGTTATAAAGAAAACAAATGGTGACCTTGCTAAAAATTTGTGACTTTGTATTTCTTAAAATTTGAGATTGTTGGCTTTTTTGCTTGTTGTAAGTGCATAACTTTTGCCTTGTCTACTAGTACTTGATATTTGATCAAACAATTATAATACTCATCGAGAGTTTAGGAGTCTACACTTTGTTCCAACCTCACAGAGAGCAGGGGTTATATTGCTCTTAGCCTCTTAGTTTTATACAGTTAGATGTAGTTTGTCTTGGATACCAAGGATCTCCATCTGATGCAACATCAATCATCAGAGTTCATGGTGTGCGATGCAGTGAGTGCCTTTAGGGCTAGGCAGTATGGCTTACCACTAATTTTACTATTACTTAACCATCAGGTCACTGACAATACATGTGAAGGTCAAGGTAACAGATGGGTTATGGGTTAACGACCTAGGTGATGTTTCAGGTCTTTCAATACTAGTATTTTGATACTTCACAAACCTTGAAGGGTTATTTTTAAAAAGGAGCTGAGGTTTGGAGTGCGTTTTGAAATTTCTCTAATCTTACATGGTTTTGATGACACGTAAGATCTATAGTAGATTCCAAAATTAGGACTATGGTTGGTTACCCATTGTAGTTTTAGTTGAAGATGTGCTGATATGGTCTTATTCAATGCAATCTTTCTACCACGTAAGTATTCATTGTTATATTTTCTTTGTAACCACATGAGTTTCACCTTTATGCAAAGATTACAATTTATTTCACAATTTGTTGCTGAATGATGGATTCGTCCAGACGTTTCTAATGTTTGAATTAGTTATTTGTAGTTAGAATAGTCCTTATATTATCAATGTAATTGCTGATATGATATTTGCAGAATCCAAAGTGGTGCCCCTCGAGTTTGGAGAATGTTGACATGGCTGAAGTGGAATCAATATTTGAGCCTCTACCTCCCGAAAATGAACTAAATGTATAATAAGTTGCAAATTATAAAGACAAGGCTAACTGGAGATGAGCATGGTATACTCCATTCTCTTATTCCAGATAGGATTATGAAGTGTCTAGCAATGCCCTGTCGAACTCAGCCCATCTTTGTTAGATTATGTCTGAAGTCAGTCGATCAGTCTGCATAGCAAAGTGAATGGCATATACATAAATATGATGGGGTTTTCTTTTTAGTAATTGATAGCTAATTGTTATGCTGTCCTCCAGGATGCCTTTGTGGTTACCGTAGAGTTCCAATTGGTGAGGATAATTACAGGCTTTTAGCAAAATTATCTTTTCTAATGCCTGGCAGTAAAAATATATTTTTTTAAAAAATTAAGAAAAAAACAAATTGGTATTTAAGAATGTTCTCCTTGGACAATAGAAGAGAAATTTTGTTACAGAGAGTTACTATTCTCCTCCCTTTCTTCTGGTTTAAGACATCTTGATATTTGAGATATTGAAAATTCCTCAGAGATGGAGCAAACTAGAAAATCCACCTAATGCCCAGTTTCTAAATAATCTTGGCTTTGCCTAATGAGACGAATCTAGCAGCATAAATATTATCTGATGTGGGAGGTAATGATATTGGTGTCACATGGTTAAAGAACAGCTTCTTACAACCTCCATCTAGACCTGGCTTCATACAACCTCGACTACAGGCAATCCTCGTGAATAGGGTGGCTAGATTCGACTACAGGCAATCCACCTAGACCTGGCTTCATACAACCCTAAACCTTGACTAGCTGGAGTGGCACACTCAACTGAGCAAATAGGGTGATAAGCTGTGACTTGCTAAAGATACGAACAACATAGCAATTACCCTCGGAGAATGTGGGAAACGCCGTCGTTTAGTCTGGGAGAAATGGGCAACGTAGCTATCTATTTCAGGAGATTACTGTTCATCTTCTCCTCCATTCTCTCTTCTTGAAACCTCTCGACTATTATTTTTAACTCTCTCTTTCTAGTATTCTCTCTCTAGGGCCTGATGGATCTCTGTATAAGTACTCACTATGCCAAGGCGAACGATGACAAAGTCAGCATCCACGCCAACTCACACGTGGTTCATTCATCGTCGTTCTCAGGCAGGATTAAATTAGCGTCGTTTGTAGGAACATCGAGTTAAGACTTGAACTGAGACGTTAAGATGGATGACACTAGAAGACCTAACATCATTGCCCTGGCAACGGAGGATTTCGACAAGTTGATTGCTATGACGGTTCTAGTCAACACTGCTTATGCCCAACCCTCCAACTAAGATACCGCCCCGATTGAAAGGAGTGTCGTAGGCAACTCATCATAGGTCATCCCAGCTCGCAGAAACGCTACATTCCCCACTCAGATTGGCACATTGGCGGTGAGGGAGTCTTCCTTGAAATCCTTGGGAGAGACCCCACATTGGGATCCTTTGACGGGAAAAGCACTCGTATCTGGCGGAGCAAAGGTCCCATGAGACCCTCCATTCTCAAGGAGCATCCTTCAAGATGAACTACTCGACACTTTTGAGTGTTGTAGATTGGGGAATACAATGAAATAACCGACCCTGAAGACCACACATATAAGTTCGAGAATGCCTCCCTGCTTCATCAATACACATATAACATCAAGTGTCGAGCCTTCTTGACGACTCACTTAGGCTCAACTCAAAGGTGGTTCAACCATCTCCATACTTCCTCCATTCCAACCTTCAAGGAATTCAAGGTTGAGTTCATGCAACACTTTGCTACCAACATGAGGTGTCACAAAAACTCCACATGACATGTTTGCTCTTAAGCTAAAGCCCAAGGAAAATTTGAAGGAGTACTTATAATGGTTTAATCGGGTTGCTATGGATGTTCCCTTAATTCCTTTCGAAGTACATGTCAGTGCCTTCTCACAAGCCCTAATAGACGGGGACTTCTTCAAGTCTCTGGTAAAGATGCCCCTAGTCGATTTCAACGGTCGACAGGTTCGAACACTCAAATATGTTCAAATGAAGTAAGCTCAATCTGCAAAAAGAAAGGAGTTCTGATTGCAGTACATGTTTGTACTTATCCTGATTGCAAAGCTCCCTCTCTTCCCTTACGGAATCAAGGATTTGGGAACCGAGGAGGAGCAAAGGTTGTGCAAACAGTGGAAATTGCTGCAGTCCATGCATCTGAGTTGGGTTGAAAACCTTCCGAGGTGGATCGTTATTGCGCATATCACCAATCGGAGACCCACTCTACTCCGAAGTGGCAATAGTATGTGAGAACATTATGATGAGTGACTGATCAATGGAGAGCCAGTTGAAATCAGCCAAGTAAAAGAAGATCTCCTGAGCCTTACAAGGTCGTCACCGTCTCGACTGCGATGCTGATACTGATTATCATTCGGATTAATGATCTCGCTCTTCCCCCAAGGAGCCCCGAGGATCCCCTCGATCTCGTTGGGAGACAGATCAGAAGAAGAATAAAGACAAAAAAAAACCAAAAGCAAGATTGATTTTCAAGGGACTATAAACATGATTTTTGGAGGCCCGACTAATGGAGATTCCATTAGAGCTCGAAAGGCTCATAGTAGAATGTTGAAAAGTTATGCAATCAGTACCTGTCAGAGAAAAGGGAAGGACCCTTCAATTAGCTTTTGGCCCGAGGATATGGAAGGGATAAAAACCTCTCATGATGAAACTTTGGTGATCGAGACTTTCATTGCTAACTATAGGGTGAAAAAAGTGTTTGTAGAGATGGGCAGCTTTGTCAACATTATATTCAAAAAGACATTTGACCAAATACAACTGGATGAGGAGGGAATTCTAACTATACATACCTCCCTGTATGGATTCACATGGCATAAAGTGCTGTCGCTCAGCCAGATTGACCTCTTCCTTTCCTTGGGGGAAGAACCGCTGATGAGGACTTAGCGACTGACCTTCATTGTCGTGAACACAACCTCTTCTTATAATATCATATTTGGTAGGTTGGCGTCGAGTGCTTTTCAAGCAGAAACCTCCACTTTTTATCAAAAAATCAAGTTTCCAGTGGGAATCCATGTCGAGAAAGTGAAAGGGGACCAATCAGTGGCAAAGAAATACTATGTTAATATAAACAAGACTGACTCACTTAAGGCTTGATGGACTTAGGATACTATAGTACAAGCTATCCAAGAGGTACTGGTACCCCAGTCGATAGAAGGCTGCCATGAGGACATGAAAATACATCTCGACTGACTGGAAGGGAAAACTTGAATAGTTGTAGACCTCCACTTGGAGCTCAAGCAAGACTTGGTTGCGTATCTATCATGCAACCATGATGTTTTCAACTGATCGACTAAGGAAGTCATAGATGTTTCTCCAACTATGTTTGCTCATCGGATGAACATGCTCCGTAATGTTAGGCCGGTCCAGGAGAAGAACTAAATTTTTCGTCCGAGTATAATCAAGTGATTAAAGGAGAAATCGACAAGTTGATGGAAGTCGAGCAAATAATCCAAGAAGTACAATTCCCAACTTGGCTCTCCAATGTGGTACTAATGTCCAAGACGAGGGAAAGTGAAGGGTCTGCATTGACTTCCAGGATCTCAACAAGGCCTATCTAAAGGATTGTTGTCTTCTCCCCTACATCGATTTGCTGGTAGATTCAACTTCTGGATGTGAACTTATATGCATATATTGGATGTATATCAAGATTATCATCAAATTCCCTTAGCCTCAGAAAATTAAGAGAAGGTTAATTTCATCATTGCTAATGAGATATTTTGTTATACTATTATATCATTCGACTTAAAGAATACAAGGGCAACCTATCAACGGCTTATGGATCAGCTCTTTAAGCATCAAATCAGGAGGAACATCGAGATGTATATGGTTGATATCCTAATCAAGACCACTTGATCTAATTTGATCTCAGATATTGAAGAAATGTGTTGTACTTTGAGGCAGTACAGACTCAAGCTTAACCCCAACAAGTGTCTGTTTGGGGTCAAGAGCAGGAATTTCCTTAGATACATTGTAATCGAATGGGGAATCGAGGCTAACCCTAAGAAAATCAGGCACTACAAAATATGTCACCTCCCCGTAATCTTAGGGAAGCACAACGGCTGGTTGGGTGCATCACGATACTTTCCCGATTCATTTCATACTTTGCTGATCTAAGACTGCCCTTCTTCAAGGTGCTAAAGAAGGTTTTAAAGTTTGAGTGGGATATGAAATGTGACGAGATTTTTGCCGAACTGAAGGAATATATGTTCCGTTTACCGCTCCTCCAAGATAATAGTGGGAGAAATACTATGGGTTTATTAGTCAAGCCTTGGAGAGGGCAGTCGTCATGGTCTTACTTCACTAAGAAGATAGTATGAAACATCTAATTTATTTTTCAAGTCACTTGCTAAAAGATGTTGAGAGCAGGTACACCAATTTGGAGAAATTGACCCTTAGGTTGCCTCTCTTCACTCACCAACTGAGGTCATATTTTTTTGTCACATTTGATCACCATTCTTACAAATGGCACCTACGCCAAGTGCTAACTAATCCGAAGGTCTTTGGAAGATTGATTTAGTGGACCACCGAGTTGAGTGAATATGATATTCAATATCAACTAAGAATGACTATCAAAGCTCAAGGCTTGGCAGATTTCTTAACTGAAGTGCCTGACCAGGAAGTCGAAGGAGTGTGAAGATTTTATGTGGATGACTCATCCACTTGGCATGGCAGCGGGGTCAGGATATTGTTAATATCTCTTCGGGAAGACGTGCTCCAACTTTCTATCTATCTCAACTTTCGAGTATCCAACAATGAATAAAGAAGAATATGAAGCTTTGCTCGTAGGACTCAAAGTAGCCAAGCGGGTCAAGGCTTCATGATTTATCATCTACTCAGACTCCCAATTGGTTGCTTGGCAGCTAGAAGGAGATTTTGAGATCAAGAATGATAGATTGCGATGCTACACGGAAATTTTTAAGATATTGAAAGCTGACTTCCAAGAGGTCACTCTACAAAAGATTCCTCAAGCAGAAAATCAAAGGGCGGACGAGCCGACCAAGTTAGCAAGCGCACTTGTGACTTGGAACTTGGAGGACTCCGTGTCTCAGGTTTTACTAATTTCACAGATCTATCAAGTGCCAAGCTTGAACTTACCCGTTGGTTGAAGGACACCTATCATTACCTTCCTTTAATGAGGGACTCTTCTTGCCAATCTAGAACATACCCAATTGCTCAAGAAGAGAGCTCCCTACTTCAATTTAATCAGAGATATATTATACCAGCAAGTCTTCTTATGCCCACTCTTCAAATGCCTTGGCCTAGATGACGTAGATTATGCCACGAGGAAAATTCATGAAGGTATTTGTGGAAACCATATTGGGGACAAGACACTCTCTCAGAAGGAACTATTGGTGGGATATTTTTGTCCTACTCTATAGGGATATCGCTCGATTTTTTGTTGCTTGCATCCACTGTAGAAGTATCATAACCTCTCTTATCACTTGATTGAATTTTTGAAGACTTTGACCATCTCCTACCCCTTTGACCACTGAGGCATGAATATCGTAGGTCCCTTCTCGACTGGACCTCAGTAGAGACTCTTTGACCTCGACTTGACCAAAACAACTAAGAAAAAAATAGTAGCTCAACTTATGGCCTATTGACCAAGGATGTGTAGAACCTGCAATAAGCGAGTCATCCTTCGCACCTTCCAAGTTGGTGACTTGGTCTAGGTGAAGGTTAAGTTTGTTAGAGACGTCGACAAGCGGGAACAATAATAGGGGGGTGTATCATTGGGTGATTCACAGGCTAAGTTTCAGAGCATACCACTTGTAAGACTCTGGTGGCAAGAAACTCGACCAACAATGAAGCGTCAATCACTTAAAGCCACATTCTTCCTAAGCAACTTTGGTATCCTTCATTTATCCTTCAAGCATTATCAATTAAGCTTTGTACTTTCCCATTTTTTTTATCAATGAAAGAGCATTTTCGTTAGACTTGGGTCCTGTTTGCCAACTTTCTAGATTCGAACATAGTCGGGTTCGAGATCCAGGCTATGATATTAACTTCCTTTTTGTGAACATATATCACATTTCCTGTGTCCTTTTTAAGGCCCAATTTCCTTCGACTCGGATATATATAGTCGACGTCGAGATCTAGGCTGGATATTAACCTCCCCTTTGTACAAAGGTTGAGCGCATATCATATCGCCTGTGTTCTTTTCATGACCCAAACTAATCTGACTCGGATATATTTTGGGTCGAGATCCAGGTTATGATATCAACCTCCCTTTTATAAAAGGGTCGAGCACATATCATATTACTAATGTCCTTTTTAGGGCAAAAACTCTCATGACCTGGACTTAGTTGAAGTCGAGATCTAGTCTACGATATCATTATCCCTTTATATAAGGGTCGAGCACATATCTATCACCAATATTTTTTCAGGGCTCAAACTCTCTTGACTTAGACATAGTTGGGATCGATAACGAGGTTGCGATATCAACCACCCCTTCATACAATGGTCGAGCACACAAACTCTCTCGACTCAAACATAGTTGGGATAAACTTGATTGACTTGGATGTAGTCATGGGTGCAAGGAAGACATGACCAGACTTAACGATAAACAAAATAGAAGGATAGCAGAATGCACATGCATTTTTCATTACATCCAGATGATAATTACAGTTAGGCCGTAAATGTATGATATGTCGTCAAGTAATAAAAAATATCGATTCCATAAGAACCGTGGATTAAGTACTAGTTAGAATGACAAAATATGTAATCTAGAGAATCAAGGGGGTGTTGAGTTCACAAGAAAGCTTAAGAGAACGAGAGTGAGCTAAGAGAGTGAGATAATTGAGAGAGAGAGAGAGAGAGCTGAGCAGAGTTGGGGTGGAGGGTGGGTTTGAGAGTAATCGAGAGAAAGTTGTGGACGAAGGGGGAAAGCGATTCTATGACTTTAGTTTCTCTCAAATGATTGTAAACACTTAATCTATGTTTGATTTTCTATCATCAATGGTTATTTATGTAGATAGACTATCCTATGTGCAGGACCAGTAGGCCGACTAGAGAGGGAGGGGGGTGTTGGTGTAATTATCCCCGGGTCAAGTTGACCTTGTTGACCAGAGTTGGGTCTCAAGTTTTCATGTTTGGCAATGTATTAGGGAGATTGCTTAGAGCAATTATCACTCGGTCAGGCAGATCCGTTTGACTAAGCTTGAATTGGGTCAAGCTGAAATTTTGAGGTTTAACAATAGATGGAGATTACGTGTGCGCTTGTTTATCTAGGAGATTGTCGAATAGAAGCCAAGTAGGTCAAGGTTGACTGGATACTTGACTAGGAAGTCCTAACTGGTGGTTAGGCAAGGGTAAGTCCAACGGAAAGGTTGGCAGGAGAAGGAAATCCAGGTGAATGAAGCCTGGTCCAGGTGAGTGAAGCCTGGTGAAAGTCCTGGTTAGTGAAGCCAGACAGTTGGAAAATCTAGGTGAGTGAAGCCAGACAAGTGAAAATCCAGTTGAGTGAAGCTTGGTGAAAGTCCTGGTGAGTGAAGCCAGACAGTTGAGAAATCCAAGTGAATAAAGTCTGGTCCGGGTGAGTGAAGCCAGACATTGGGAAATCGAAGTGGGTCAAGGTTGACCGGATATCTGGTGTTGGGAAGTCCAAGTGGGTCATGAATGACCAGACACTTGGCATGAGACGATAAGTCCAAATGGGTCAAGGTTGACCGGAAACTTGGCACGTGGAGAAAAGTCCAAGTGGGTCAAAGGATTGACCGGACACTTGGTGGCAAGTCCTCGCAGGTCACGGTTGACCAGATGTTAGGCACGATGAGATCCAACAGATCACGGTTGACCAGATGTTGGATTTGACTTGAGTGAGTCAAGTCAGGTTAGTTTTGACTTAACTATGCAAGTCAAGGCTTGGCCAATTGATCAACAGATCGATTGGGTCAGTGCTAATTGATCAGTTGATCGATTGGCAGGTGATCTGCGCAAAAGCACAGAACGCTACTGGATCGATCAGTTGATCGATCCAGTAGCTCCCAATCGATCAGTTGATCGATAGGGCTATGATTTTCATGCAGCGTGCGAGAAAAACAGCACCCACGCAATCAATCAGCTGATCGATTGTTAATACCAATCAATCAACTGATCGATTGTTGATACCAATCGACCAATTGACTGATTGGTTTCCGACCATTATGACACAGGTTTTAAAAGGTGAGCTTGGCTATGGCATACCCAAGCTCTCCTCTTCCGATCTTCTCCAGCAAGATTCTTGGCGATTCTTGAAGTGTTTCTCAGGCAAGGTGTTGCTACATCTCCGAGTCTTCAAAGGGTGATCGCAGGCAACTCAAAAGCAAGGAAAAAGAGGTTTAACTTGTATTCTTATACATTTCTTTCTTGTTTTGAGTTATATTTGTTGGAGAGTTTTGTACGAGGCTTCTCCGCCTCCAGTGAGTCACCAAGAAGGAGTGTTTTCATATTGGAGGGTGTGTGCTGTGCGGATCCTTGGATTAGTCACCTCTTCTTGATGTGGATACTAAGTAAATCGCATTATTAGAGTTGGTCGTGTTGTTCGTCAAGTTTTCTGCTGCAAATTATCAAAGACAAAGCAACCGGAGCCATTCACCCCCCCCCCCCTCTAGCTCCGGATTCGGTTCTAACAAATGGTATCAGAGCCAGATCGCTCTTCTTGGACTAATTGCCGGAAGGGTAAATGATAGAGGAAGAAGAAGAAGTTGGAAGCCCTAATTTCATCATGTCAAGGACTTCATCAAAACAAGCTTCAACTTCAAGATGGATTTCCGAGACGGACTCAGATTTGATACAAGGGCACCTCTTCCATACATTGCAACTACAAACTTTGATCTTTGGAAGTCAAGGATCGAAAGTTTCTTTATGATGGAGATAGAGCAATG
>JBBPFQ010901867.1:0-11700 GCA_037974815.1 Kaempferia elegans
GAAGACAGGTGTCAGTGCTACAGTAATCCTCTCCTTTATTGGGCTTTGGATCACAGTGGGCCGCGCTAATTACGGGAACCACGTGTCCTCGCCTGGTAGGCTACTCACCTGTCAGGGAACATTCCCTGAATATTCCCTGACAAGCCGTTATGCTACACGACGAAGTACTTTTGTCCTCTTCTGGCGAGTCAGATTTATTTGCCATACAGACTTATCTGGCTAGCTGTTCTGCTCGGCCTGATCTGCTCGGATAGAGATATATTCCGCTCGGCATGATCTGCTCGGCATGATTTGCTCGGCTAGAGATCTTGCTGGCTCGGCTTGCTCTGCTCGGCCAGTGGTCTTGTCGGCTTGGCTAGATCTGCTCGGCTTATAGCGGGTTGGCTAAGATGACCAGCTTCTCTCGCCAGAAGATATGAAGGGACAGTCTTTGGGGAGTCAAGCCCGGACGGCTGGTTCCGTTCGGTTGAGTATATCTGCTTGGTCTGATCAGCTCATCTGTTGGCTAGACCCGTTCGGTTAGATCTGTTCGGTGAAGTATTCATGGCCGATTATTTAACTTCTGATTTGGCCCAGGTCTTGACTTGACCAAGACTTTTAATGCTGACCTGACCTCCGTTTTTACCAACCGGATCAGTAGGTTATACACTAAAACCTCCAAACAAACAAGTTTTTGTTGAATTACTTAGATTTGAACCAAACACAATTAGGTTATGTTTTATTCCCCATAATTTTAGTAATGTGATTACCAAATAATCACATTATCAAGATTATATATGATTATTTGAATCAAACGCACTCTTGATGTATTATTATTCTAAAGGCATAATTATTATTCTGTGTCAAATAATACTGTCTATATAAAGAATCAAAAGATTGTGCATTGGTTTTGGTTGGAGACTTCGTATAAAAGAGAGAAAGGACGTAATCGACCAAGTGAGTTGGCCGTCAATTTTGATACCTAAACTAGGCAAAGATTAGTACATTTTCCTCGCTCCTTCATATCTTTATGAATTAATATTTATTTACTTTAAAACTGTGCTTAGTACACATTGATGAAATAGAATAAAATTGAAATTGTTCATTCCCTTATTACGCTATCTGAATACAATTTGAGAGGAAACAATTCATTTAAATGAGCAACTCAATCCATTTCACTCTTTGAGAATGGATTTATTTTTTATTCTGCCCCTGTTAAATTAAACATTTATCCACATGTCAGGTTGGACAGACTTAGAAAATTCAGTCTACCAAATGGGCCAACTAGCCAATCTACTCGGTCAAACTAAGCACCTCAAAGTTACAATTGAGATAAATAAAATAAATCAATTGAGTAAACAGAAGAAGTTAGTTGAGTTTAACAAGCTAATGAAGTTGGATAGAAGTCACACTTAGGATTGTTAGGCCCTAATAGACAGATTAGCCAATGCAAGTGGATATAGGCTAGGCATGTGAATTGATTGGGTGGGTCAAGTAGGTTGATTGGGTTGGGCAGGACAATTGGGCAAGAGGCCAATGAGCTAGGCAAAATGGTATAGTCGAGCAAGCTAGGTGAACTAGTTGGGTGAGATTATTGGATTGGATGAACCAAGAAGGCTTTGTTAGGCTAATTAAATAGGTTGATTGGGCACCTTGATGATGTAAATCAAATTAGTTGGAAGAATTAGAGTTAAACATTGGTCAAAATATTTCCTTATTTATCCCATTTTATATATTTTCAATCTCATTATAGTTTTTAGTCATTTCTTCTAAAATTTATTCTACTCCTATCAAAATGTGTTGGCTAAGCAGAGCATTCCTTGGGTTTGATCAATTGATCTTTTTAATTTGTTGGGTCAGACCAAATCCAATCTCGCATGAAATATGTTGGGCCGGACCAAATCTAATCTATCATGAGTCATGCTAGGCATGACCTGTGACTTCATGTAGGCTGGTCGGCTTGTTCCCGGTTGAGCCATGCCCAAGCTAGCATAGTCTAAACCCATCTACATATTTTAAAATCAAATAAAAAAATCATAAAACATTTTCTAAAATAAAAATATTATTTTATATGTTTTTTAAATAATTTTTAGATATATTTTTTATTTTTAAAAATATATATTTTAGTTCATTTAAGTATTTGGGTTGAACTCATCACAGAGGTTTGTTATGACTTGTGCGATCTAGAGAGAATGAATAACTTCGATCGCATTGAGTAATTGTGTAACAAAAACTTGAACAAATTGACAACATAACGCAAACAAGGACGTTTTACTTGGTTCATCGCCTTCCCAAGATAACTATGTTCAAGGCCTAGTTTTAACGATCACCACCACTATCCTTCTCTCTCTCTCATACATTTCAAGACGGAAAATTCTGTTACAACCTGTTTTTAATTAAGATACAAGAAAATACAAAGATAAAATCAAAATCAAAATATAATTTAAACTAACAAGTTTACACAAATTGAACTCGACATTCCATGTGTTGGTTTGGAAATGTATCAGAACTTCACTTCAAAATCTCAGGAATGGACTCTTTCAAAACACCTCAAAATCTTCTAGGCTAATTTCTGCTTGGAAGATCATCGGAGACATCGGAAAAAAGGGCAACACAAGTGGCAGAACTGATGGGTAAAGTTGAGATATAGGGAATATTGTTGATTTTTAATTAAAATTCAAATAATTTCTTTTGATTTTTGGCACTATATGTGTGTGTTTAGTCCTACATTGGTAAGCCAAAAGAGTTGGAAAACCTTATATATGAAGTCCTTCTTGGCTTGCTTAGAAATGTTAAGGGGATTTACACGCATGCGCGGGCCGAGCCCAACCTAAGTGGTTTCGGGGGGTCTGAGCTAGAAATCCATAAATTGGGCGCGACGCGCGCGATTATCGTACGCAGGAGGTTCACTTCATTTGGCGATCTGAGGTTGAGTTTGTGCGGCAGTGCTCGTCTTGGAGTGCACCTACTTACACCGTGAGTGGTTGTCGAATCTTGAGGGGATTTTGCCAGCGAGCATCTGCATCGTAGGGCGGTAATAAATTTTCTAAGGATAGATATAA
Source organism: Kaempferia elegans (assembly GCA_037974815.1). NCBI lineage: Eukaryota > Viridiplantae > Streptophyta > Magnoliopsida > Zingiberales > Zingiberaceae > Kaempferia > Kaempferia elegans. The sequence goes on from JBBPFQ010901867.1 coordinate 3,042, forward strand.
CTTTCTGACTCTTAATTCATCTATCTTTCATCCTGCTGATTGCTTGGATGCATTTTATATTATAATTTACTACATATTGAATGCCCAAAACTTGACTTCCACTCAGACTCAATTTTGGATTCAGATAGTGCATGCCACTGAAGATAGAGACGGTCTTTTCTCTAGTTCGCAAATATGAAATACAATTTATGCATATTTAAAAGGCAGCTTTCATTTTTTTTTTTTTTGGGTACCCACTCATATCCGATAGTGGCAGCCTATCGAAGACAGTGATCAATCACAGCTGTTGCACTGCATGGTCACTTAATGGTACTCGCAAGGACACATATGGTGTCCGTGTAACGCGAAGGAGCGAGGTGACTGGCTGTGGTCCGGAGGAATAGGAGATTTATTCAGAACAAGAAGGCATGACCAATTTGGCTCCTTTTCCGCCTCATTACCATTAGCCAACGTCCCACTCTTCTTTCAATTTAAGATCAAATGCAATATCTAACAGACAGATACATGAACTCTAATCCTAATGGCAACCTCGACACTTAGCATTAATAAAATAAAACACACAAATCAAGAGCAAGCAGCAGCAGTTAGTGCTGCCGACCGCTGTGCCTCTCTAAGCAGAATAAACGCGACCAACCCCACCGGATTGCCAGCCGTGGTCGGCGGTTGTGCAGCACCATAAAGGAAAATAATCAAAGGTAAGATAGTGACTTACTTTTTCCAATTCATTTTCTCTGAGAACACCATCGGCAATGCTGTCTTTTCCTCCAATTAATTGGCTCGGTTTCCCTCTTCCCCCTGAGAGAAATAGGCTGAGGCCAATTATTACAGGTCCGTCAAGAGACAAAATCCCGAACTGAATGCGAAACTTTCTAACCTGTACTATCTGAAGTCAATTCAGCAATGATTCGTTCATGTGTTCATCCCTTTCATAAACATATGCAGTGCACACTTAAAAGTTTCATCATCATGATGTCGTTCATTAAAGAAATGATAATCACTTTGCAAATATAGAGAACCGCACTTTCAATGGGTTGGTGAGAAGGTTCTTCAATAAGGTGCGGGTGCCCATCTTAATTATAATTATTCAGTTTGTCTTCCACTTAGGACCTATCCTCGATTACATGCACCAAGTCATTATCTGTTCCAGTCTTGCTTTAGTTTCCACTCAAAGCTAACCATTCTGTAAACAAACCACTGTATAAGTTAGCCAAATATGAGTCCCAGTATACTTTGTCTTCCCTTAAGTAGTCACCCTTACCTTGCGTGGCGTTTGACTTTGAGGCCACTGGTGCATCACCTTTCAGAAGAGATCGAGTATCACATTCAACAATCAAGTGCAAGAGCTGAGGTTGACATGAAACTAATTGAAAAGCCAAAAAGAAGGGCATGTTGCAAGCTTCCATTCACGGATACAACCAGCCAACAACACATTTATTGAGATAGCACCATTTGCTCAAACACTGAGACCTGCAGGGCTATCCAGTACTATATGAAGAGAATAAGAACTTCGTGGCTTCGTTTCCTTCTTTATATGTCTCTTCATCAATGTTGCTATCAATGGATTTGATCCTCTACTGAAATTAATTATGGATGCTTTTTTAGGTCTGTTTTATGAGAAGTTTTTAATGTAATGTTTTCATGAAAAATACTAACCTCTGATAAAGTATCAGCAGTTAAATTATCAGTAGAAACAAGAAGAGATGACATGAAATAAATTGATTGTATCAATTTATGGACACATATATAGAGGTATATAAAAGTCTGCTACTGAATAAACTAGGAAATTTAGGTTAGTTTAATGCACTTGTCAGAAAAGATACCAGGTTTGATCTTTCCAAGTACGCTATTATTATTTGAAGACAATTGAATCCAGCCTTTAAGATCTGCTAATAAAAAAAAATGCATGCAGCAGGTATAATCTGACAAAAGTACTAAACAGCCCTGGAGATTGATTCTAAGGCATAATAAAAAAAGGGGAGTTTCTTATTTTCAAAAGCTCAAAAGGAGCACCATACGTCCATACCACATTCATAGGCCGACTAAACCTTCTTTTTATCTGATCTATTAAAAAACTAATAGTTTAATTGAAACTGCTGTCGGTTTGAGGCAAATTCTTTTAAATGAAGTTTAAAATATTTTTTTTCAAATTAGCAAAAATATTAAATATCTTAATAGATTCACTGAAAATTTCAAAATTATGCTTGTCTATTTTGTGTGAATATTCTCTCATATCAAGTTAATATATATCATGGAAGATGGCAAAAGTGCACAACAATCTTGCTATTTCATTCGTTTAGCATTTCTATTTGAATTTACAAATATTTTGGGGAATCTTGGTAGCTCATAAGGTGATGACAGGCATTTATATATTTTAAGGGTTGGTGACATCTAAATAGATACTATAACAGGGATGGAGTTGGTGATGCCACGTCACCACAGCTTTATATGCTGAGCTGGCTTAGTAGACAATCCTAATAAAAGAGAAAAGGAAACATTTTTATGATTATCCTGGGTCATGATCAATTTTTTTTTTTTTAGGTCTCAATTTGAGCTCTCAAAATTTTAAGCGTATGATGCAAATATTTCTTATAAAATTGCAAATTATTGAAACATCTCTTCATACATAGATTTTGCTAGATTAAATTATTAGCTACTGTTGTACAAGGAATAAATTATTTTAAGATAAACACTAAGATTAAATTGATAAAAAATGAAAGTGAGGATGATCCGTATTACAGCAAAAGGATTATATTGCGCTCTTCACAGTTCATCTCGAATTTATATGAAAGGAGATAATCAGAGCGTCAATTTATAGCCGACTCTCATGTAATTAAAGAATGAAAAGAGTTTGACCTTATAAAAAGCACGGCCTACGATGGGCCTGTGAATCTTCTACTCAAATTTGTATATTCTCTGGAGTTTTGTGCTATAGCAAAGATCGAGGTAGCTCTTTCTTTAAGTCAATTTTCTTCAGATGGTTACTTGGTTTAATCTTTTGAATTGAACATTTGAACTATTTATTTCTTTAATAAGCAAAGCAAATGGACTGTTCTATCCTATCATTATTTCTCAGTGGCATTTATCAAATTTAAATTCGTTGAAAGCAACATTATTTGTCCAAACGCTTTCCACTAATCATGATACTGTGTGAATTTGCTGACAAGAAAGCAAAAAAATGAGAGATTGAAAAGAACCTGCACCTCAAAACAAAAATCCATCCGCAGTCAAAGAATTCCAAAGGCTGGTATAGTCGCACCTTGAAAGAAATTAAAAGGGCAAAGGATGAATCAGGAAAGATGAACAATACTCAAAAAGAAAGTTGAAAGAGAATACTAAGAATAAGATTGCGATGTGAACACAAGAGGGAGGTGAAAAACAACACACCATGACTTCCTTTTCACTCATTTTGATGTCATCCTCCTCCACGTTCTGGAGCACTCAATTCGGCCCTCAGCGCAAGTTATTGTAGCTTCTCTGCATCCTCTGCAAAAGCTATACCTCCAACCATTTGAGTACTGGAAAAGTAAAGAACATGAAAGAACGAGCTGGAGACATTTTAATATATATTTTTCAAGATCAAACTGTACATTTTTTTATTCGAAGCCCTAGCAACAGTTTGCTTAAAAATCTCTCTTTTCCAGGAAGTAAAAGAGCAAAGAAAAAAAAGGGAAAAAAAATTGGAATTCAACTCTCCCTCATTCCAATAGACATGTACATAAATCTTTTCCAGAGCTGAGCTAGAAAACTCAGCTTCATCCAGACATCCCCCGCGTCTAGCACCTGCCTTAAAATAGCTTCTATGATCAGGTAGTGCTTTCCTCTTGTAGTTAACTGCAGATTGTGCTCTTCTTCAAGCTGCAGATACATGTAACATTTTGGCAATTGCTGAAATTTGGTGGTGCATGGCCGTTCCTCCTATTGATAGTTCAAAAGCATTGTAAATAATGCTGTGTCAATCATCTTCTATGAAGATTCTGCTTATGAAGTCTTGGAACCGTTTAGAGTAGAGCTTCGGGCCAACTGCCGAGATGGAATTGGGGTTTGTTTGCAGTGATTTGTAGACATGCTCCAACTTCTTGGTAATGTCATAGTCTTGGAGGATATCAATAATCCCAAAGTAGAGAAACACATTATGGAGCTTGCCGCTTTGAAGGAGTGGGGGCAATCCACCACCAGCTACCAGAAATAGTTCAGATTCACTTCTTGTAACATGCTCGGCAATTGCTGGCATGTTTGACCCCAAACGAAGGAGTGGTTTTCTGATCATAACAGAGATATTCAGCCATCACAATACTAATTAAAATTGATCCCACATAAAAGTCAAAGCAACAATTAATTTCAAAAAGAAATAATTATTTTAGAGATGATAGTTAGATGGGTGCTTTCTTTTTGCTACACACTTGCAGCAAAAATTAGGACCCGGTGACCAGTTCTAGATTGAGTTAATTAGATTGGCATGGAAATAAAAGCAGATTATAAGGTGATTCTAGTTGGTAGATGAATAAAATGGTAGATTAAGTGGGTCAGTATCAAATTGCTTGTGCAATGGAATGTATAGAAGCACAAAAGATAAATAAAATAAGCTTCTTAGACAAAAATGCCAAAAGCTTTAATATAAAATTTGCAAAGGCTAATAAACCATATCTTGTGTGTAATGGATAATGACACTTATATTGCTCCACAAGTTACTTCAGAAAAAGCTAGGCCACACTCACAAAGGTGTTTTATCAAACATCAACTACAGTAAAAAGCATTCAAATTTCAGAGCTAGCTTATGATGCACAAAAGAATTTCAACCACAAAAATGCCAACATTCATCAATCTGTTTTCATTCTGCCAGGAGATAATGTTTCCAAATAATTACTGTTAATTTTTCATAATAAGAAAGTAAACATCAAACTCAGCTCTAGTAGAACATACCCTGTGTTGAGAATCTGATCCATATCTTGACAGGTTGACACTTTCACCGAGTCAGGCCAGGTGTCGCTGCACTGGAATGATGCCTTCTTGCCAGATATTTCTAACAAAACATCATTGTTATGATGAGATCATTGGTAACTTACCCTATAAATTCTTTGTGATTGAATTCAGGCTTCCTAAAATTAACTTACTTGGGGAACCAAGGCACGGTGCGATGTCATCACAGAAATGAACTCCCACCAGGAGACTGTAATCCATAATCCCCTCATCTTCTAAGAACTGACAGTCTTGCTTGATTTGTCTAAGGTATTAATTCTATCAGACCAAAAAGGAGAGAGCATTTGACAAACCAATAAACTTCCAAGAATTAGAATGTGAACTTACTTAAGGAGCTCCAAATACCAAGATGTATGAATGCGAAAAACAAAGTTCAGATCAAGATCCTTGAGTGTTGTCGTCTCATCAATTTGTTCCTCAGTCTTGCCAGTTGTACGCCCATATGATGATCCTTTCAAATCAAATCTTCTATGGATGCGGTATTCCGAGAAGAATAAATTACCCATGACAATGAACCTAACCTGGTCACCCAACATACATGCATCGTTGAATCAGATAGCAAGTAATACACATAGCAATCTGTTCAAAAATAACAAGAAAATTACACAAGCTAACCTCTTACATACCTTTTGGCCACTACTAGGTTTAACACAGTGGACACTGTAGAATCTTGTAACTAATGAGTTTGAATTCTGGCATACATGATGGTAATAACTAGGCAGCATCTTAATCAGTACCTGACCATGTAATGTAGAGCAACTCAACCCATCAGAATCAAGGTAATCCATCAAAAAAAAAAAAAAAAAAATACAGCCTAAAGTTATCAAAATAATCAAGTAATTGATGCACACTTTGTAGAAGCAGTAATATCCAGCAACAAGATCAGTAGAAAAGGATTTTAACTAGTACTATCTCAATATCATAATTCATACATATAAGCCATAGACAATTAATTATTTCCACAATTAAGTTTCAAATGGATGGGTAATAAGTAACTAACCTTCACTTCAGATTTCTTCACTGTCTTAATCATAAAGCGATCATCCTGTGTTAGAAAAAAGAAACTCCCACTCTTCCCAGGAGAAGAGAGCTCCCTCAGAGCATCATCGCCACAAATAGCTAACATGTAGTCTGCAGGATCCACTGAAAATAACTTCCTCAGGTGCCTATCAATTCAAATCACAAATCCATATTTTCATTAGCTCAAGGTGCCCATCCATTGGGCTAGAAATAGTGGAAATTAAAAGATGATTGATTGGCTTATTCAGAATTATAAACCTGAAGACGATAGGGCAGTAATCCTTCCAGCAGAACTCAACTGATTGGTGTGGTGGAGTATTCTTTGATCCCTCCGGTGGAAATCTTGTCCGGAACTTCTTCATTGGATCAAAATCTGACATCTTGAGTTTACTCAACCGTGCTGAATCTGGCTTTCCGACTGAATAACTGATCAAAAAAGTAATCAACCAAGTAGCTCAGTGAAACAATTGACAGGGTGATGCCAAGATATGCATAATGCACAAATCTTACACCAACTACCTTATCCCCAATTGGAGGTTTAGCATCAAATCATAGTTCTTGTGCCCCTTCGATATTGTGCGCCCTGGCTTATTTACCTCTGGAAATGAAAAACAGCAGGGAGTTGGTCGCCGCTGCACAGTAGCAATAAAGGCGCCACCTGTCTGGTCCAACAACGATCCATCCTGGTAAAGCATTGATGCCTCACGAGTGTCGATGATATCGCAAGTGATATCCCCAGCCTCACCATTCGACTCCCAGATGCAAATCCTTGGGAAGCCCTTTTCTGCCACTGAACTTCGCCTGGTAGTTCCTTCATCATCAACCGATGATGTTTTCCTTGCCACTGGGGCAGATGGTGTGACCAACATATCGTCTAATTGAGACAAGGAGCTCGTCTTCCACGCAGTCTCCTTCCGAACAGCGTTGGGCGTAGGATAGAACGTCCTGTTGAGGGCCGTGCGCTCGCTGCTGTTCCAGCTACCAAAATAGTAGCTGCCGTCAGGCCAAGTGAAGACGCCGGTGCCCTTGGGGACGCCGTTCTCCCACTGACCGTCATATCGCTTGCCGTTAGCCCAGATGAGAGCACCACGGCCGTTAATGGCGCCGCCCCGCCACTCGCCGACGTACTTATTGCCGTTCCGCCACACGTACCGACCGTGGCCCTCCTGGAGGTTTTGCCGCCACAAGCCCTCGTAATAGTCGCCGTTGGCGTAGGACTTGCTGCCGAAACCGTGCTTGCGGTCGGCGACCCACTGCCCACGGTAAGCATCTCCGTCCGCCCCGATGAAGATGCCGAAGCCCTCAATCCGCCCGGAACGAAAATCACCCTCGTACGTGGCGCCGGACGGCCACGAGGACTTCCCCTTCCCATACGCCTTCCCCCTCCGCCACTCCCCTTCATACACGCACCCATCCGACCACATGTACTGCCCCCGCCCATTCGGGGCGTTCCCGGAGAACTCCCCAGCATAAAAGTCCCCATTCGGCAGCGCCTTTTCCAACGCCATCTCCCCGTCACCATGGCCAATGGTCGGAGCCACTCTCCTGCCACCTACACCAGGACACCTACTCCCAACTCGAGCCGACATCCTCTCTTCCTCCTCACCCGCCGCATCCCCGCCGTCCTCCTCAGTGAAACGCCGCATTCTACGCCACGACCACGACCAAAAGAACTAATCCGCCGGCGGCTGCGACGAGCATTCCTTCCCCGGAAAACGCCGATCCGGCGCCTTGGTTCCCCCGCTTCGCATCAAATCCCCAAGAAAATGCACCCGCCAAGAGCGAGCGATTCTACAGTACAAATCACAAATCCAAAACAAAAAACTCAACAAGGATCGACGAAGAAGACAAGAAGAGATCATACGAGATGCGTCAGCTGCCGCTCCGGCTTTCCTGAAGCTTCGGCAGAATGTCCACCTCCACTTGCAACGAAGAGAGAGCGAAGCGAGGCAGCAGCGTAAAACGTAGGGCTAATATAACGCCGAAATTGTCCCCACTTTATATCTATCGCAGTGCTCCAAGTTACCCCCCGCATCTTCATCGCCTGTTCTTTGCAAGACACAATCACGACCAATTAGCAAATATTCACTGGCAGAATGATTACCTCCACATTATTCGGTGCACTTCTCGGTGAAGCGTGTTTGCCAACAAAACAGCGGATACTCCACTTTCCGGCTCGGGGAATCCGGCTTAGTTGCTCTGTTATAATCAAATATGTCGCGGTGTCTCAGTTTTTGGCGTCGATATAACACAGTTTGAACCGGTACCGGCCGGGATTTGTTGAAGTCTTAATGATTTGATTAGTTGAAGTTGATTGCGATAATATGAAAGTTTAAGCATTATTGGTTCTTTATCAATTATTTTAATGTATTTTATTTTCTATCAACTGCTTTCTCCTTTGACCATTTAGAATTTAAAAAACAATATAGCATATCATTTATCCAATTATTAAAAATACTGGAAAATACACAATTATTTTTTTTATTTAATTTCCAAAAAAAAAATACATTTTTGGTAAAAAAAAATTATTTTTATAAGGAAGAAAATATATATATATATATATACACATTAAAGTTAAATGTAAGGGTGTAAAAATGAATTTGATCAGACGATGCAATCCGAGTCTAATTGAAAAAAAAAATAGATTAGGATTTGATATTTT
>JBBPFQ010901972.1:0-11700 GCA_037974815.1 Kaempferia elegans
TCTCGGGTGTCAAAAGTTGTTCTATTTCATCATCGATAAATTGAATGTCATTGAGATCCATATTCATATTGATTATTTTCTTGCCAATTTGGGATAGAGATGAATCTCCTTTGATTATAATTTGAGAGTTAAAGTCGAAAGCAATCAAAATTCAAAAACAAAAGTAGAGAAGATGGTGTAGAATAATAAAATGAGCTGGCTATTTATAAAATTTGGAGCATAATAGACACTAAATTACAACCATGATTAAAAAATAATCAAATAATCTCAACCATTTTTTTAAAGAAACTTTTCAATTGTTGACAATCAAATCTGTTAGGTAAAGTTAAAAAAATAAATGGCTTTTTGAATTGTTAATATGAATCAGCGGTTCAAACCACTAGTCCATTATTAATTTTGGGCTAGAATAGTAATTGGGTTGGGCTTAAAATGACCTAGTTCCAATTTTAGCCCGTGTAATCAGGTCAAAGGTAACCGTCATTTTAACCTGGTTACAAATTCAGTGGAGCTCCCAACCTTCTTGCTTGAGTAGGTTTGTCACCTTCTCGTTAACATTAATCAACAGGGGCCCAACATGGCCAACATAATCTGTCTAACAACCAAGTTAGTGTGGAGCTAAAATAGAATATATTGCATTCTCAAAAGAAAAAACCTTAAAGAATGAATACTTCAACCCCATCTTAGTAACCGAGAACCTCCTTTAATAGTAGTAGAACAAGTTGTCCATGCATGTTGCCAAATGCCACATACACTCATGAGTTGTTAGAGGCATGGAACAATGTGAGATTGCCACCGCCATCTGTTAGAAGTATGGATTGGCATGGGCGACATGCAAACGTATACGTCAAGTTTGCTAACGTTGGCCTCCTCCCTAACAACCCCTATTAAACACATGCAGCAGAGAGGAATATCCCTAAATGAGGATGTTCTCGTGGTCTGAGCTAACATGTAGAAGATATTCTTGGTCGGGGATGCTCCTATGTGCTAACCGGTAGTGAGGTGGCAATGCAGTAAGTTTGCAATGTCTTTCTGGGGATGGTTCAGAGCAGGAATTCCCTCAAGCCATAATGTCTTTTATGGGATGTTCTCGAGCAAGGATGCTCCCAAGCTGCAATATCTTTTTTGGGGATGTTCCTAAGCAGGATGTTCCCAAACCACAATGTCTTTCAGGGGATATTTCAGAATGGAGATATTACTAAGCCGCAATGTCTTTCAGGGGATATTTCAGAATGGAGATATTACTAAGCCGCAATGACTTTCCGAGGATGTTTTTGAGTAGAGATGTTCCTAAGCTCCAATGACTTTTTGGGGATATTCTTGAGCTAGAATGTTCCTGAACCGCAATATCTTTTCGAGGATGTTCCCAGACAACAACGTATTCCAGGGCATGCCTTCTGATCTATCTCCTTGCTTACTTGTGCTCGATTAGATTGTGTGGATTATACGATGTTGGACTTGTAATGTTGTAAACATAGTACCATATTGAAAACATATGAGAAAAATTATTAGTTCATAAGAGAAAGATATTTCCATCAGTATGAGGTCTTTTAGGTAGAGTCTAAGAGCAAAATCAAAATAGCTTAGTCCTAAAGTGGACAGTATCATCTTTTGGATCTAACATGTGCTTTACCAATGCCCCTATAAAAAATTAAGTCCAAAGTGTACAATAACATAAATTTATTTTAGACCTAACACATGCCTCACCAATATTGAGATGGACACTAATTTTAGCTGAAACTTAAGTAAAATAGTCTACCAATACAATCTCGCTTAGTCCCATCTCTCTTTGGCATGCATGAACCCTTAGGGGCAAATATACCTGCTTGACTAGGTGTCTAGGTGGGGATGACGAGGCACATCATGTGGATTGACATTTGATGTAACAACACATCCACTTTTTATATAGTTTTGAAAATGTTATCTTTAGTCCCCTGATTTACCTCCTTCAACATGTTAGCTCTGGGATGGATTGACGGAGGCATTGGAAGCAAGCGAATCATGTTTTGCCACTATGGAAGTGTTATCGTATATGTAACCCAAATCTTTTATACATATACCATAGAGGAAGAAGGTACATCTAAAAATAATCGTCTTCATGGATCATCTTTGATCATTATATATAAATTAAATATGGTAAAAGATGATTTGTTCGTCTCTAACACCCCCATCAATTCGTTCTTAGGTAAACACGAAGGAGGTAAATCACGAATGACTACTAGCCATTAGTCTAAATAGTCAAGGAATGAAGGAGGTATATGCTTCGACATGTCAAGTTTTGATCTCAAGATTGACAACCTTCTATATTTTAACCATTGCCTCGCTCCGAGAAACATTATATATAAATAAAATGATGAGTATATGATTGGCTTCAATCTTTGCTATCTAGGATTATGTTACCTTGATAAAGTATCACTTTCACCCTACTCTGTTAAATAAATTATTCATCATAAAACAACTTTTAGATATCTACGTGTAAATCCTCACCGTTAAGACATGTGAGTCAATTATCCTCTACGTGTAAACTTAAAATATTGGTTAAGAGTTTCAATTCGAAAGTTATTTAGCTAATTGATTTTTAAATATGTATAATAGGATACGTTGGTGTTATTTGGAACAATACCCATATGAGTTTTTCTTAACCATTTTAAAACATTCAACTAGGACTAATTCCTTCAAAATTTTACTTCAAATACTATATTGTATGAACTCCTAAAATAACAATCACAACTAATATTTTTTTTTATATAATATTATTTTAATCAAACCATCATTTCAATTGTAAATTTAGGCCTATTTATTAATATATATATATTAAATTTTAAGGATAAAAAATATTTAGCTAAATTATGAATATCTATATTATGAATATCCATATTTCTCTACCATGTGTTGAAGGTGATTCGTTCACACCCAGTATCCTTACCAATCCGTCTCTATATTTTTCCACTACTTGTTATTAGTGTAAATAGTCAAGACATAAAAGAGATATATACTTCAGGTACACTAAATCTATTTTTTTACTCTGGCGTCATTGTTCTTCGCCCTGCTTCTATTTGTCTAGAAGTAGAAGTAGAAGTGAGGATCTGTTTTTTTTTGTTAAGCTAATAACACTGTCAAAATCATAAGAATAAAGGGCAAATAAAAAAATAAAAATCTAAAGAAAAAAAAAGGGAAAAAGAAAAGTTGAAAATAAAAGGAAAGAAACAAGTGAACAAAGATGAAAAAGAAGAAACGGCTTGCGAAGGAAGACTCAAAATCCAACTCCAAATGCCACCGCCATTTCTCATGGAACCAGAAAGCACCGACCATTTTTTTCTCGTTCCTGCCCGAAATGGCGCTCTTTGCTTCTCTAGCGGACAAGATCGGAGGGTTCATGAAGGGCATCTTCCCCCCCAAAGGCACATATTCATCTAGGCATAACCCGGTAATCAGAGCTTCTTCCTCACATTGTTTTTACTCACGCCAGGCGAAGAATGCCTTGGTCTCTGTAGGGTATTTGATTCAATTTTGTGGAATCTTTCTCGGATCCGGATTTTAATGGGTACATGATGTTTTTGGTCGCTGGATTTGCCAAGGGTTTAGTTGTGCAATGGGTTGTATCAATTAAATTAGCGGACTAGCATGAATAAGCAATATCAAACTAAATCCAGTTTAATCTAATAATTGGTCACTTGATCTTTATTGAAGAAAAAAAGAAGCAAACTTACTATTGAAGGCTTTCTATTCAGACCATCTGCTACTAGTAGCCCCATAATATATATGACAACGTAGCCAACTTTTTGATAAACAATCAACTTCATTATAATTTTGAAAGCAAAGAACTTCCTTTGAATTGAAAGCCATTTTACAATACTTTTTTTTATCCCAATCAAAGATAACAATAACATTCGACAATTGGCCACCTAGAGCGATTACTTCTTTTATATTCGATTGTTGAAATTTGTATGAGTTTGTTAACCTGATTCATACCTTTGTAATATATAAAAAAACCTTTCAGTATTTAAATAACCTGATTTACACCATCTATTTTACCATTAATTTTAAATGATTCATCTAATCTAATTAGTATATATGTTTGGCTCTTTTGACATTCATAACATCTTGATTTGTTTTTTTTTTATATTATGGTTACATCTAATTGTTTGTGAATGATAACATTTATCAGTAACCCTACATGTATATCAGTATATGCATGTTAAAGAAAACATATACCATTATAATACTCTTCTAGTGCATGTTGCATGAGGATCAACCTAGTTGTATTGCTTACAAACTTTGGTGCTAATTTTGTTATGTTTTTGGTATTTTTTTTTTTTGCTTGTTTGACCAAATTGTTTTATGTCTTTCTAATATTTGTTATACATAAAGAACAAAATAGTGTTAGGATCAAAGTAGTAGATGTTAAACAAGCTAGAAGGGGGTGAATAACAAAGGTTCCTACAGTTTTCACTTAAGATCTCACTAATATCTTAGCATTAACAAAGTAAATTTAATACAAAATAAGCATTATAAATGAACTAAACAATAACGCCAGATGTAACATGCTTTAGCACTGTCGTACATACTCCACACTCCACAGTCTATGGCTTGTCAATAAATCACTTCTGAAAGTACCACTAGATTTTATCCTTCTCAGACTTCTTTCGAAGGCGGAGAAACCACTATCAAGGTCTTTATAAGATTATCATTTGAAGTTTAAAAGATGAAGAAGAATATACAAGAAAGCTCAAATGATTAGAATAATATCTTAGGATATTAGTCTTTAAATGCTCCCCTTGGTCCTATTTTATAGCCTTTATTCTTTTTCAACTTTGCTTTCTTGTTTAGTTGTGCTAAATGCTAATGCTGATAAGTTGACTTGATCCACCCTCAATTGGTGGTTTTCTTGATTACTTCAGTGTGTAGTTTGCCAATGACTACCTTAGTCACTAAAATCCATCATCAGTGGACTGATGCATTGTAGGCTTTAGGTCATTTTGCCTTGTTAGATAAATCCATACTCAGAAGAGTATAATAGATTTTCTATTATATTATTAGTTGACGCATGTTATATTAGTCAATTGTCTAATCGACTCAGATGTGAACAAAAATATTCTATTCATTGACTTATCAACTTGCAACCTAGGCAATTCTATCACCATCAGTCAATTGGATTTTTCATTAGTCAGTTGATAATAGAATTGACCACGAACAGAAATATCCTATTAGCGCAATCTAATGCACTTAAGTCTACTACTTGGTCGACTCAACCATGAGGCGACTGAAGATAACCTTCATTTGGCTAGATTATTGATTATGACCATCCTAATGATCAAGTGTTCATCTAAGTTAAAGACTACTCTCACAGGTTCAAGTCTCTCAATTCTCAACTTAAGAATTTTGCCACTTCTTTTGCTACAAGGCTCTCTTATCAAGCTACTTGTCCCTTGGATGCATCAAGCCCTTAACTTGTTCTATGTGCCTTCTTTCATGCTTCACCTATGTAGTCTGCCTCTTCTGTCTCAGCTACACTCTAATGCTTCTCATCATGTAGTCCCTCAAATGTCTCATACCATCCATTTTTTTAATCTCCAATGAACATTAAACCATCAAGTCATCAGCAACCTTGGTTATGGACCTTATGGTATATAAATTAAGTCCGACTTCATATACATATTAGATAAGGTAAGATACATATTTGATCCTAATTTAAATTTTTTGCACAAACATCAAAACCAATGATTGAATTTGTTTACCAAGAGCAAGATTGCACTAATAATGTCCTCCTCTTTTTTATTTTTATTATTTTTTTATGTTTGACAATATATTGATGGTAGGTTAACCACAAATAAAACTTCCCCTTGAGTTAGGAATTTTTGAAAACCACTAGAGGAGAATAAGTTTTAAAATATAATTTAAATCGATTTGCTCTTTTCCCGAACTGAGCCCAAAGATAAAATTGTTGCCTTGTGACTTAGAGGTCACGGGTTCGAATCTTGGAAATAGCCTCTTGCAATAAAAAAGCAGAGTAAGGCAGTAAGGCTACGTACAATGAATCCTTCCTCGGGACTCCGCATGGCGGGAGCTTTGTGCGCCGGGCTGCCCTTTGCTCTTTTCCCCCTTGACACATATTAAAAAGATTATATTAATTACAATCTAAACTTATAAATTAATAACTAATTAGTACTCCTAATCCCCATATTAGATCTAAATGTAATACACATCATCACATGATCAAAATCATGTTGAACGCTTTATATCCTAACATTCTGCTAGTCAACAGACATCAATTGGCTAAATACAATGGCAATCAACTTGTTATCCGTACACTCCCAATCCACTAGTTACCTATCATAGTTGACTGAGATCCAAATTGAACAACTTTGGTAAATTCAAAAATGTATTTAAAAATACACTAATTTCTAAAAAATTATGAAATTTTGCATATAGGTTTATCTAATGTACTTTTTACAGGGCCGATTTAACTCTAAAGGGGAGGAGGTGAATAGTGTTCATCTTTTATCGTTGTTGTTCTTATCTACTCAATTAGTATGCAGCAAAAATATAAATAGATAACGAAAGAGACAAGAACAATATCGATTTTTACTTGGTTCACAACTCCTAGGATTTCTATGTCCAAGACTATGCACAAAACACTATCCACTATTATTTTCTCCTTTCGGGACACCTTCCGGTGGTGGGGAAACTTCTAACAAACTTGTCAAAAACACAAGAACAATAAACATATTCAAATAAGAAGTGTCACAATTATAAATAAATCACAAACAAACTGTAGATCCAATCTGGAAGCCTTGAATGCGGCGACACTCTTCTAGGTACCTCTTGTATCTCATGAGCATAATTTTTGAGGACTTTTGAACACAGAATGAGAGTAGCTTGGAATTAATTTATTATGAAATAGGTGCCTCAACCATCCTTTTATAGAGCCTTGTCGACACTTGTCTCGTCGCCTGGAAGCTCTTTAGGTCACTTGGATCTTCGCAGACTCGACGATAAATTTGATCCACTTTGATTCTGGATTAGGTTGATTTGGCAACTTTCGGTTGCCTAAAACTTGATCAAACCTGATCCGTTGACCGCCTCACTTTGACTCGATCAGATCTTACTTTTCTGGTCGATTAGACATGTTTAGATTAACCAAAACAGTTTGGGCCGCCCAGACATGGTCCGGTGGCTTAGATGTCGCGACATGGTTTGGTCGACTAGACTAGTTTGGGTCGGCCTGACATGGTTCAATCGATTGGACTAGTTCGTGTCGGCCAGACATGGTCCAATAGACCGGATTGATTTGGGTCACCCGGACTTGGTCTGATCTCCGTGTTGGTGCTGGAATCACTGCTAATCAAACCTGTGTTTTGAAATTGACAAAGTTCAAAATTAAGGGTTATTGTGATCTAATAAGGTTGAGTAAATGTGTTGGAAAGTACTCGTTGCGTCTAGGTAAAGAAATTCTGGTCAAATGGATCAGGTAAGGAAGTCTTGGTCGAGTGAACTTGGCAAAAGTCTTGACAGATCGAGGACGTCGGCTAGAAGTCCTAGGGATCAAGGATACTAGGTGGGAATCCCTGGGGTTGCGGACACTAGGCAGAAGTCTAGACGGATCGAGGTTTGGATGTCTAGCCGGAAGTCCTAGAGGTCAAAATTAGATGCTGAGCAAAAGTCAAAACAGGCCTGGAGGACTGGATGTTTGACAAAAGGGTAAACTCTCTTAAGATTAGTAGGTGAGGATGTGTTCCCTATTGAGGGAACAGTAGATATCGATTTGACATAAAGTTTCAGCGAAATCCAAAAGTCATGCTTGGACGCTCCAAAGATTGTTAGATCATTTTATTTTTATATTATTGTGTTTTCTATGCTAACTTTGTGATGCACAAGTCAAAAAGTTTAGAAGTGCTAAACAAGGCGCTTGTAAGGGATCCAAGCGCCTTAGGCTGATTTAGGAGCCTGGAAGGGATCCAGGCACCGTGATCACCTTGGCACATGGCAGGATGAGGCACCTGGGATGGGATATATTCGACCAGGATACAACTTCAACGAGGTGATGCCACGTCAGTGGTCTAGGCGCTCAGGAGTGACAACACCTAGAAGTGGATAAGTTGGTGACGAAGGTGGATCAGATAGGCCTCGATGTAGGTGCCTAGAATGGCGTATAAAAGCATCTTCGACCAGTAGCCTTCAACACCATTCTTCAACTCTCAAACAATGCTCGTGCTGCTCCGAAACTCTACTACAACGCCAAAATGCTACTCCGACAACAACCTCCAAGTCTATACTCTTTCTGGACATACACTCCGAACATGCTCAGGTAACCTTGAACCTTCTCGGATCCTTGAGTCTTCGTCCAACTCCAACTTCCTGCAAGACAAAGTCACAATGCATATAACATACAAGCCTAGCACTTAGTCTACCTAACCTTTTGGGCTTACTTGCTTGGCATTCACTCTTTCAACACTTCTCACTTGCTTAGAGTTCACTCCTCTAATACTTTTCACTACTTAGGATTAACTCTCCTAAGGTTTTCCCTTTTCAGAGTTCACTTCTAGTGTTTCTATTATCTAAGGTTTAGTTCCCTAGGATATTCCCTTTGCCAAGCATCCGGTTACCCTTGATCTACTTGGGCTTTTCACTTGCAGACATCTGATTACCCTTGGCTTGTCTGGATTTTCGCTTGCCTAGGTTAACCTTGAACTTCTCACTCATTATCACTCCCAAGCATTCGGTCAACCTTGACCCACTTGAATCAACCCTGGTCAATCTTGATTAGACACAAACATACATATTATCAAACATCAAAACTCTGGAGGCCGATCGCACTAACACTTTTATCTTAAAAAAAATCATATAAATGCATTTCAAATCTCAAGTTGAATACAAACATGAAAAAAATCTAAAAATTTCATTTATGTTTCAAATTTTATGTTCTTATTTCAAAATGCAAATTGCTCACAGGTTCTAAAACATGCAATTGTATTTTCAAAATGAAATTTCCAACTATAATCTTTAAGTCAAATGTAGATTAATGAATATACCTTTCCCATAGTTGGTCAATGATTACTATAAACCTATAGTTCAACTCAATGCATCATAATAAATATTATGAACCATTTGGTATCATCTTATACATTTCATTTAATATCTAAGTTTCTCAATACAAAATATCAAGTTCAATCTAAATTTGTGAGATATAAAATGAGGCAATCCTACTGCGCTATGTGATTATGTAATTATAATCCAAACAAAATATTAAGTCAATCATACAGAATAGGATTTTAGTAAAATCCATTAGGGTTGACTTCTCAATGGTGGATGGCTTCTATCATTTAGTGCATTGTGAAGGAGTTCCAGATTCGAAATTTCTCTAATGCTAATAAGCCATGTACAAGCTCTTTGTACCAAGCTTGCATTGAGCTAACTTTTCTTCCTGTTGCATCTTGAAGGTGCTAAATTGTGTTAGTAGGAGATCTCTCCTTAGAATCCTAGCTTCAAATGTCCTTCATGCATTGCTATCACTTTTCCCTAGAATTCCTAGCATTTGTAACTTTCCGATCTGATTCATCTCTTGATAGGAAAGTGTGTTTGCAGGAGCCAATTTTATCCAAGACAAGCTCTTCCTTTTGCTCCTTTGGTAACTTTGACAATGGCAATAATTTTCTATAAATATCTAGCAAGAAACGAATCCTTTTTCTAGGACTAATGCCATGTCAATGTCAGGTCATAAGAGGAGAGCCATCTTCCTCTTCCATGAGCTGAAATTTCCCTCAAGTTTTGAAAAATTTCTGGACAGTTAGTCCTTCAATAATGTCCTTGTTTTGATGTCACTTTGTTAGAGTGGTAATCCGAGGGTATTTTTCCATCCAATGCTCCATTAAGGACTAGTCCAATTAAGTTACCTAGCTCTATTACCACTTGCCAATTGTTAGAATAGGCATAATGCTGGACAAGCTAGATGAGAGTGAATAATGGGCATTACAATAATTTATGCTTAAGAACTTGCTTATGACTTAGTAAGGTTAATTCAATATAGTTGTAAGATTCACTTAACCGGGAAAGTTAGGTTGGGAATTTATTTAAATGCAACGAGTTAAGTAAAATTATTAGGGATGATAAGGTAATGTTAGTAAGTTATCCAATGGGTTTTGGGATAAACTATTGGGCCTAAAAAGGATGTAATGAGGTGCATTAGCTCGATTGGGAGATAATGGATTTGGGTTAAGCAAGGAGATAAAGGGGAGATTAGGTATGAGGGCCGGGCCGCTAGTTTTCAGTTCGGCCGACTCTGCAAATCAGCCCAGATAAGAACCTCTACATTGCCCGATTCCTTCTTGGAAACCTAATCTCGTGTGCAAGAGTTGGCGGAAGAAGGCGGCGGTGATTCGACAAGTCTCGACGCGAGGTTGGTTCCGAGTGAAGGATGATCACTAGTTGTCAGCGAAGGAAAGGCAAGTAGCTTCTCTTGTTCAGATACGGAAGAGAGTGTTGCCCGAGCAAATGAAAGGGGTTTTTGAGGTCGATGTTCGCATATAAGGGAGGTTTCCATTTGTTTCAACTTGGATGTGGGTTTATGAACACGGATTAGATATTTCGGGAGGGGATTTTGTTTATAGAATCAGATTGGATGCTAATGGTACCATGCTTAGTGTTATTTTAGTTAGTTGGATAGAACTGCTTTTTCCTTAAATCCATAAGGCTTTGAAGATTGTTTTCCTCTTATTATGTTCTTATGAAAATATAGATTGAAGGATTTCGGTGCTATAGGGATTCAGTTTTTATTTCGGTTTAAGTTCTTTGCAAAATGAGTTTTCATTGTTGGTTTTTCATTTAAGATCAGTGCTAGTGAATGGTATAGATTTGCTTTGCCGTTGAACTTGATGGGTTTTATTGTTTTGGCATGATTTGATAGATAGGTAGTGATGAATCTGTATTTTTCCCTGGTGTTGACACCGTACCAAACTAAGTTTATGGTGTTCGGATTATTCTAGATGCAAACTAAGTTTTATGATGTTCGGATTATTCTAGATGCATGAGCTAAAATTCTAGATAGAATGTGGTAGAAGTTGTATCTTTTGTAAGTTTAATTGTGCCAAATGTAACATGAATGGAGGATGAGATTTTATTCTTTTTCCAGATTGTGCATATTGATATTGGTTTGAAGGATTTCTTGTATTTATACCACATGACAAACCTGTATTGTGAATTGTATGCTTGCTATTAGAAGTACAGAATGTTGTTTAAGCATCTATATAATGCACCTAGAGGAACAGGGTATAGGATTTATGTAGTAGGATATGAATTAGTTTTGTGCACCTTCTTAAATTGAATAGGTGACTACGTGTATAGGTGGTAACAGTACGGGAAAGGTGCCATGGGATGAGCTCCGGGAAGGACCTTTCCAACCAAAAAGAAATGTAATTGATATAAAAATGATTCAAGGTCTAGGAGGTACCTCCAAGATGGGTTAAGAAAGAGATCAAAGAAATGTGCTCTAGACTGGGTTACCACCGATGCATAGTAGTCACTTTAAGTAGAAATGCCTATAATCCCTACTGTGACAGATGCTATACTTGTTGTTTTTCATATTTGAGATTATTTGTGTTATATGCTAAGTTTGGCCTTACTATTATTCTTGGTTGAAAGGTAAATCATGGCTGGAGAATGATTTAAAAAAATAATTGTTTTCAAAAATGTAAATGGTTGTTAGGA
>JBBPFQ010902082.1:0-11697 GCA_037974815.1 Kaempferia elegans
CGAGCAGATAGCGTTAGCGACCAAATAGGAGTCGTCGCTCCGTGTTTGGTCATCCGACGCTCAAGTTAGCCCAACGATGTAGAGAAAAGTTTTGCTCGAAGGAAATTGACGTGAAGAAATAGCTATCGCGCGCGTACCTGAGGCCTTCGTGTAAAGACCTATTTATAGGTGGAGAGAGAGATTAGGGTTCCTTGCCAGCTGTCCACATGTATGAAGATTTCTTTCCCTATTGGGCTTTCCATATATGGGCTGCCACGTGCCTGCATCTGATAGGCCTCTTACCTGGCAGGAAATATTCTCTGACGTTCCATTAGACTAGGTGACAAAGGACTCTTGTATTTTTGTGACGATTGGACCTTACACCCTTAGTTATTCTCTCCTCGTATGCCGACTGGGTATTAACCTTGGTGAGTGAACTCGTCGACGGTAAGGAGATGATTGTCCGCCCCCCTACTGAGTTGATGGGGTTGTCCGAAATTAATATGGCTGATCGACTTCTTTGTTCGGTCGGGTAACTTGGTTGACCTGCCAAGTTGCTCAGTCGGGCCTAGTTGTGTTTCTTGATAACGAGTTGGTTGATGACCTGACACTTCTAATGACCATGGTGATCTAACACCTCCTTTGACCTGACCAGGACCTTTTATGATGACCTAATTCTTCTATAGACCGGTCTAACACCCGGATCATTGACTATCTAAATGAATCTCTAGTAGTATTTTTTCTAATTTACCGGCTCATAAATAAAAAATATATTACTCTATAATTACTTCATTTCCAGAATTATGCCAATTAAACAAACAAACAAAAAAAACAAACGTAATATTTATTTTAAATTTGTAGGCGTGTACATTAGATCGTTGCATCATCCATCAAGTTGCTTTCTTTTAGATTTCTTTTTTGTACTTTTCCAACATGCATGGTTAGACTTTTGATGCATAACTAAATCAAGTGGAGTTTTAGTTGAGAAGGGCTCTAAGACAAAGACAATCTCAAAAGTGAAATAATTTTTTTTTTCAAATAAAATTTAACTATTTTGAAGAAAAATACACTGAAGAAAAATATAAAAGATCACCACACAAATACTTAATTTACATATTAAGACTATTTCCTCCTATTAAATCTCGCTCTCAGATTAAAAAACGCCCACGAGTTCGCTCGTGGTCTTCCACCAGATTAAATAACACTCCATGTTACACTTCCAACGGTACCCTCTTCTGTACCATTTGCTCTACCGGCAAAGAAAGCGCGACCTATATACGTGCCTACCAATTAGTCCTGGGTTTTAACTGAGGGAGTACGAGAAGAACGGATGGAGAAAGAGATAAAAAGATGGTGCTTGCGCATTCGTCAGGTCCCCAAATCTGTTTCCGCTCGTTTTCTTCCCACTCCTCCTCCCCCTGCTTCAACGGTGTTTCTCTGGAGGGAGATCTGTTCATCGCCCGGTGCTTCGACGTGCACGGCTGATTATGGTTCTCGATCTCGGTCGTTGGAAAGAATTTGTCCGAATCTGTTGTTAGCGTTTTGGTAATGGATCGCTCTTGGATTTTGGTGTTCCTTTCGTTTGTGTGCATCTCCGGCGCTGCTAATGCCAGTGAAGGTGACGTCGATCCGCTCTATAGGTGGGCTTGTTTCCTTCGGGAATTATATATTTTTTCCTGGTCCTCTATTTTGCCGCTGCATTTTCAAAGTTATCATTGAATATGTTACCATATCTATGATCGTGAAACGACTTTCTTTTTGTTCAATAAAAGTTAGAGATTTCAGTTCTTTATTTGGACCAGTAGGCGTGGTTATTTTTGGTTTGTTGCTTCCTGGATGATTAGATCCTGCTCCGATAATTTTTTGCAAAGACATTTACTTTTCATTTGTCAAACTTGTTAAAGAATCTTTAATCAACTATAGCCAAGAGTTGGTTTAGTGACCTTGAATGCACTCAGAAAGATTATTTTGCCTGATTACGAGACAAGTCTTTGTTGCTAGACTCTATATATTACTCCAATCTGCACTATAAGATTTCCACAACGTGTGTTTTATATGGTATCATGTATTTTGATCATTTTCATTTAAAACATTAGTGAGGACAATTTTTATTCATGCATAACTATTTATGTTATGTTCTGCATACCACTACTTTACTTTCTATCCTACAAGCAATCTTGGTAGAATAGATGAGTAATCTGAGGCATCCATTGACCACAAGAAATCAAGAATCTGCTTGGACTTTGAAGATGGTAGGTTTTTATTCCCAAGCATTCTATTTTGGAGTAATGCCTAATCCACCTTGTTGGTTGGTATTATTTGCTTACATATTTGCTGTAGATGACGAGAAAGTGGTTGGTGGACTAGTATTTGTTAAATTGAAATCCTGCAATACCAGAATTTGAAGATTCAATTATTTTTTTTTAATTTTTTTTCAACTTTAGGATATTTCTTCAAATAAGCTGTTTTATTTCTACTTTTGAGTAGCATTACCAAGATCAGAGTAAAACAAGTGCATCATTTTCTTCATTGTAACTTCATAATTCATATATAGTATTAGTAATGATTACTAAAAATTTCAATCCATAGTGCATGGTAGATGCTAGTCAGTAGCAATTTATAAGAACGATTAAGTGGCCAAAGATTCTATGTAATAATGACAAATGCTAACGAGACTTATTAAGCAAATTTTGCAGGCATTATTTTAATCATATCTTGGCCAAATTCTCTATCCTACAGCCCTGATTGGAGCCACCTAGATGCAACAGGGAATGCTCCTCCCATGATGACAAGTTTTGTTTTTTTTACATCAAATGGAGAAGAGGATTGGACTTTTATGGGTTAAAGCACCTTATCTGGACCTGTTAGTAGTTGGTTTTTTAGTTATCAATTCAAAACTTTTAAAAAATTTAAAAATCATTTTAATTAAATATGAGTCCAATTCAGGAAAAAAACTAGTGTTAAACTGCACCATATAATTTGATGAGTAGCTTGAGACTTAACTACAAGGTAAGAAAGGCCAACAGAAGATCCATGTCATATACTCCATCAAATTTCCTGTTAGAATATGATGCACATGGAAAGTGTTTTTCATTTTCTCCTGTTAGAATATGATGCACATGTATGCAAATAGGATTTGAGTTTGCCACTTGGAAATTTCAACTCACTCATATACCATGGCAAGTTGTGGACACCCTTTGTTGAGTGATATAGGTCTAACTAAATGTATCAGTTGGTATAAGGCTATACATACCTATATCAACTAGTATGAACAAAGAGAATGCAGACTTATTGGCTTTATCCCACCCATCTCCAAAGTTATTTTGCTAAGCTGTTTAAACACTCTCAATTAGTCTTCTATTCCATTCAAATCGTTTCCCACTTAGATGGTTAATCCTTTTGTGTCCATTTGTTTGGGAGTAGGGGTGAGTATTCAGTTAAAACTGAATGAAACCAAATTTTGTTCGAACAAACCAAACTGATTGAATTTTTAAAAATAACTGAACAAATTGAATAAATCGAGCTATAAAATATCGGTTAATTCGGTCAAAAACTGAATTAACCAAATGTTTCTAATTAGGGTATAAAAATTCAGTTTCATTTAATAAAATTTGATTTTTGGTTAAAAAATAGGTCTAAAAATTTGGGTTTGTCCAAAATTTAGTTTGTTTGGTCTATTCGGTTTAACCGAATAGGAAAATTTAAAACCGAACCCAAATCGAATTAATTGATTTAAAAAAAAAAAATCAAAATTCCGAATAAACCGTAACACCGAACCAAATTTTAAAATTCAGTGGGTTTGTTCAGTTTAACTGAATTTTTGCTTACTCCTATCTGGGAGTGCCAAATTAAGGAACAATAAGACATATAGAGATGTTGGCTAGGTGATTTATCAATTTTCAATGCAGAGGCACTAGCCTATGGTATTATGGCAACATAAAGACCTAAATTGTACTCATTTTAGTATTAGTAGGGCTTTCTCTATAAGATGTATAGGCTTTTGATTAAATGTCAATACTTAATTTAATTATTAACTTTTATATACTTGTATTTTTGCCTCATGTCATTTAAATTTTAGTTAAAATTTGTTCTAGTTTACATTTTTTAATATTGTGAAACAAATCTTCTTTAAATAAAGGGCCCGGGTTAGGATCAATTTAGATTGGTGTGGTTTCTAGCTTTTGGTTAAATCTCTATGAGACATTGTACTTGTTTTATCTTGAACTAATATGCCTACTTGTTTCAAAATATTGCTTAGTTATTTCAATCATTTTGTCCATTCTTCATTTTGATACTTGGATTCGTCTTTTATTCTCTTTGTACACTGTTCGACATCAACACTGATAACCAAAATATGATTTGGACACTTGACATTACTTTTGATCACATATAATATTCAAAAACAACTGTGTTGGTGTCGTATACTATTTGAGTCTAAATAACATAGTTCTTTATCAATGTAGGCTTTTCCTTTCTCATTGCTCATTAATTGATCAGGTCATAGTTATATCCTTAGTATATTGATTATAAATGGTTGGAAATCATAAATGGTTGGAATATGGATATTATAATGATACTGTTAGTGCAATCTATTTCTAGGAAGCTTAACTTAAGGAAAAGGCTGGTGATACAATCATACTTGAGTTGGATTGGTTTTGATGGAAGTCATGTAGAAGTGAACTCATGGCAGATAGAACTTCTGGAGAAGTGAACTCTGGTAGGTGAAAGTCCAAGTGGTCTTGGCATATGAAAGTCCCAGAGAAGTGGAATTTTGATAGATGGAAGTTCCAGAGAACACTTTGCAGATGAAACTTGGGGAGGAGTGAACTCCTAGCAGGTGGAAGTCGAAAAGTTCTTGATATATGGAAGTCCTAGAGTGGATTCCTGGCAAATGGGATTCCCAAACAAATGAATTCTTGGCACATAAGAAGTCTTGGAGAGAGAACACTGATGGATGTCAAAGATCATCTACGTGTCTTAGGAGGTACTGATTTTGGTGGCTCAGTTCGATTAGGACCCAAAGACAAATTAGCATGAAGACATGTGAGATGAATGATCAGTCAAATGTATTTTGACTTTTGTGTAGAAGTTTTCTACTTAAGCATCTACTTGATCAGGGAAAAAGTGTTAGGTGTTCTAGATCGAAGTCGATGAATTTGCTTAAGTTCAAGCTCAAGTTGATAATATATTCAATGGATTACTTTTTGCTTGACAACAAAAGGAAATCTATTTGGTTTGAGTGGACTAAATGGAAGAAAGTGTGGCTGAAGTTGCCTATGTCGATTGTTGTGTCGACGAATATATAATTTAAAGTTTGAAAGCCAACAAGAATGGTATGAGTAGATTGAAGGTACTTAGAGTCAACTAAAACCTTGTCAATGGTGAAAAAGTCATAGGTTTATCCATGTGAGTCAATATATGGTTCAAGCAATTCACCAATTACACAATCATCTAAAGATTCAGTCACGAAGTTATCTAGATAAATCAACTGATGGCATAGATAGTTGACTTATGACATAGTCACCAAAAGAATCTGTAATGATCTGGATGAGGCCACCTATTTAAAGACATGTTCACAGATCAGGAGACTGAACAGAAGAAGAGTCAATTGGAAGGCAGTTGAGTCGATTGATGGCTCAAACAATTGACCTAAAGAAAGTTTGAGTTGATTGGCTGTCTAACGATCGCTGTGGATAGTGTTTTGAGAACCATGAATCAGTCCACTAGTTGGGACTATTCAGTTCAGCGAAAACACTTCAAACTAGAGATCATTCAATATCATTCATCACATCTAGTGCTTTGTTTGTGCACCTACTTACTGTTATTTTGCCGTGCTACATTCCAAACCGACAAAGACTCTTCGGTCAGGTTATTCTATTTACAATATCTGTAGTACATCATTTCTCATCTGTAAAAGGAGGCTTATATATCTCTGTGTGAGTGTGTGTGAGGTTTCTCCACTTTTGGAAAGGAAAAGTAACAAGTCATAGGCCGTGGAGTAGGAGCCTAGGGTTTTCGAAACACATAAAAATATTTGCATTGTGTTTGTTGTTATCAAGGCTTTGCATTTGCAAGAGCAACAAAAAGAATTTGAATTTACAGATTGCATCTATTCATCCCCTTCTTGATGCACGATAGTCTCGACATAAATTTCAAGTGGCATGGCAAATGAATAATTTTGGTGCCTAGATATCTGATATTTATTGTTGCTGTCACTTATTGTAAATTCTATTCAAGTAGATTTGTTTAGGGACTAAATGTAACTAATTTTTGCTCCTTTAAAATCTTGTACATCTTGTAAATAGTGCAGAATGAACGAGAATAACATCTCCTTTTCTGGAATATTAAATAAAAGTAGCATTAATTGAAGTTGAATCAAATAGGTTAAATTCAATGAAGTCTCTTATGATCTTGTTTCTCCCTTTTATAATCTTTGTTTATAATTTAGATTGTAGAGATATGTGGCCTATTGGAATTGCATATACTTGTTAAGCCTTTATATCACCATACAAATACTTGAAGCAACTATATCCCTGGGTACTTGGTCTCCTTTTTGTTATGTGGAGGCTTTGAAATTATTTTGCTCCTTCAACATGGTTGCAGTTATGAAAGCACAAAATTGAGAGGTGGAAAAGTGTAAAAGTTTAGTAGCTGGATATTTTATATCACTTTAAGAAAGTGAAAATGAAAATTTCAATTTTTTGGTTGGAACTTGATGTGTTTCTTCATGTCAGGATATGTATAGAACAATGTGGGAAGACAGGAACTGTTGGAGCCAGCTCAATTCAGCACTGCCAGTTTTCAGCTGATGGTGTACTTGTTGATGGTCCATGGTATATGCAAGAACCCTTATATGTTCAATGGAAGCAGTGGAATTGTAGGAGTGACTGTCAATACTTTTGTATGATGCAACTAGAAAAAGAAAGGGAAGAACTTGGTCTCAGACCTGTTAAGTATCATGGTAAATGGCCTTTTAAGCGTTGGTCTGTGCTTCAGGTAAATCATTCCACTGAATCAGAGTTGCATGCCTAGCAGTAAAATAGAAAGCATTCAGTAATTGGTAAAGTACTAACTGTTTTTATGGATGCCTGTAAAACTTTCTTATTTCTTTTTATTTTAGGAGCCGGTCTCAGCTATTCTATCTGCATTAACCCTCATTATTCAATTCAATGGGTGGTTATCTTTTTTTCTCTTATCATCTTATAAACTACCACTTAGGCCCCAGAGTGGGAGGACATATTATGAATTCACTTGCTTGTGGCATGTATATGGGCTGTTATCACTGAACGCCTGGTTTTGGGATGCTATATTTCACACACGGTATGTGTGATATTTTTTCCTCCATTGTCAATCAGAAGGATAAGACCCACTTTTTTTCAAAAAGTTTTTTCCCTTCATTTTTTCTGCAGAAGTTTTGATTTGACAGAGAAGTTGGATTATTCGTCATCTGTGGTTCTACTTGGTTACTCCCTTATTCTGGCTATATTTAGAACCTTTAATGTGAAGACAGAGGTTTCAAGGGTAATGGTTGCAGCTCCTTTGGTGGCCTTTCTGACAACACACATCCTGTATATCAACTTCTATGAATTAGACTATGGTTAGTGCTCATCTGTTGGTAAACTTCTTGAGTCGTCATTAATTGTCGAATATAATCTCACCTTTGGTTTTTCTCAGTTATTTTAGTTGAAGTTTCAAAAACAACAAATCTGCTCCAAAATTCCAATTTGATAAGAAGTCAACAAATCATTTAAACTCTATTATCCAGATTATAGATTTCTTTGTTGTTTATTTATGCTAAGCATACAAATTTCCAATGTAACAGCCCATTTAAATTTAATCTACTTGTTTATTATGAGGATAGACGACTTTATCTAGAAGGTTTAGTTTGGTCTAACTTTGTTTACAAGATTGGATTTGATAAAAGTAGTCAGGATGCCAACTGTATGCTTATTGTGCATTCGAGTATATTGTATCTATATGTAGCTGTGCTAGTGAAGCAAATTATGATTGGGCTGGGGACTATTTAGCGAGCTAGAATTTCTAAAAGAACATTGATTGTGGGTTTAGATTAATTATTTTTTTGATGTGTTATATCCTTTTGAATGAAATGGTTATGGTTTAACAATAAACACTTTGTTATTCCTTTTAAGTTTGCATTAGATCCTTTGAAAGACTCCTAGATCGTGTTAGAATCAAGTGATTTGTCAGAGCTAGATCGTTTCTGTGGTACTTTGAGGAAGCTTTCCTTGTGATCGATGATTTAGAACAATACATGAATGCTTATATGCATTGACCATTTACTATCTTCATTTGTATGATCTAGCTGATGAATTACGAGTTAATAATTTGTATACAACACCAAATTAGAAAAAGGAAATTAGCAAAGCATGTGATTTTTGTCTTAAATTGCAGGGCTTAATATGAAGGTGTGCATGGTGATTGGCATTGCTCAGGTTTTACTTTGGGCTGTCTGGGCAGGGGTAACTCGGCATCCTTCACGTTTCAAGCTGTGGGTGGTGGTTGTTGGTGGTGCCATCGCCACCTTTCTTGAGTTGTTGTATGATTTTCCACCCTACAAAGGTTATGTTGATTCCCATGCACTGTGGCATGCCACCAACATCCCTCTTGCATATCTTTGGTGGAGCTTCGTTTATGAAGATGCTGAGTTCCGAACATCAGCTCTCATAAAAAAGACCAGGTAAGAAGCAGGATAGAACTTGGAAGTCCCACTGCTCACTGATTGAGCTGTAAGTCTGGTTTAGTGTATTTTTCCTTCTTTCTCTTCTTGTTAATAGTTTGATTTTTTTTTTCCACTCCACACGGTGGTTTCTATTGCCCTTCTTGTTTTTGAATTGATATAATCCGAAGAATTACTTCACGACTCAACTTGGTTTTGTACTTCATTTGCCCTTTTCTTTGTGGCAACATAGTTATGTTTTTGCCTTCTAAATTGACATTGGAAATAGACTTTCTCAGCATCATTTCTCAACATCGTCGGCAATGTTTTTGTCACATAATAGCGTTGAGGTTGGCTAAATTTTGTTATTGCGCTTGTTGTTTCTGAATTGATATAGTTAGAGGAATTAGTTCATGACTCATCTTGGAGTCGTACTTTATTTGACCTTTTCTTGCATCGATCAGTGGTTGTGTTTTGCCTTTTAAATTGACAGTGGAAATGACCTTTCTCAGCAAGGTCGGCAATAACGTCTTTGTTACAGGCAAGTGTTGAGGTTGGTAGTTTTGACGTGCTATGAGGCAGCAAATTCTCATGGGTAGTCAGAATTATATACCAGTAGTTTTTACCATCACGCTATTATTAGTAGAATCTCTCAAGTTCACTCGAGTAAAATGGCAATGAAGGCATTGTTGGTAATAATAATGTGCCAAATCAGGGTTTAACTTATAGAGAAATTTGTCTTTGTATTTCAATTCCGCCAAATGAACAATACATATATATTGAATTCTAATGCAAATGTTGTTATATGAGAGTTTTTATGAATAAAGACATAACTAACGGTTGGAGTAATGAGGGGCCATCATCCATGCATCCATCAACAGACCTAGTTGGACAAAAAAAAAAAAAAAGTAATTCCTATCTATGCAATAAAACCACAAACTTTCATTTTGCTTTTCCCATAATATCCTCTGATTAATACAAGTATTATATGTTGTTGAAATGATTTCTCCTATGTCATTTTGATGGGTTATACTATAGTTTAAATTAGGTATTGTCTATTTTATATTGATCATTAAGTGTGTAGGTTAGTATTTGGAGCTCAAGCGGATTTTGATGGACCCGAGGGCAGATATCACTAGGGGTTGGATGAACTCAATGAATTTAAGGTCTAAGATCTAGATAAAGGTGTTGATAAGATGTTTTATGTTAAATGCACAATGGGGGTGAATAGGTGCAATCCTATAAATAAAAATTCATTTTGATTTCTATTGAAAATGTAAGGCTTTTACAACATATTTATTTAAAAGTAAGATAAATAAATATGACAAATTAATAATACTAATACAAAAATATAGCATGGTTCTGACCATAGGGTCTATTCTGTACGCTACGTACTGATAATTTAAAAAAATTCTTATAATGACAAATCGACTCCTTTTGTGAGGTAGAAAAAGTTCATGCAAAACAATAGAATATAAATTTTAAGCATAAGAGAAAAATTAAATAATAGAAAATGGAAAGTAAACTTTTGGAGAGAGCAATCTCCGTGTATATTGTTAAGAGCACTTATAAGTATAGAATATAAATTTTAAGCATAAGAGAACAATTTAAAAATAAAAAATGAAAAGTAAACTTTTGGAGAGAACAATCTCCGTGTATATTTTGTTAAGAGCACTTATAAGCATGAACATATGACTAAGAAATGACTCCGTATTAACCTAGGGACGGGTTGACGAGGGCGCTGTGGACGAGCGAATCGTCATTTTTGCCACATATGACTAAGAAATGAGACTTTAGGGCATGTGAATGATTTAGTTGAATACAAACCATGTGTTTCGAAGTTCTCTCAATCTCGTTTTTAAAATTGTAGTCTGCATTATTTTAGTCAACTAAAATTGTTACCAGTTGATTGAAATGTGAATCTTGAAAGGGTTATGCATCCATGCTAGCTTGTTTATGTTAAACCAAGTGTTTGATGTTTGATCAAAGGTATATATTTGATTTAAGTACTTAAGTTGGGGGCTTTAGGGGATGAAGTGCAACTGGTTCAAGGTTGATTGAAACTTAGTAGTGGATGAAGTCTAATAATTGTTGACAAAGAAAAAAGTCCAATACATATTGGCAAATAAAAGTCTTAGATGAAGTATTATTGGATGCTTGAAAATTGGAAGTCTAAGTACGTAGGTCATGATTGATTGTACCAAAACAAAAATTGAAACCTCGAAGTCAAGACCCCCTTTGTAGAGGAAGTCCCAAATGTTAATTCAATCAGATTCTAAGTGATCGTGATCAATTATAAGTTTTGATATTTAGATAAAGAATTTAAGTTATGGTTTATATATATTTGATATGTATATTGTGTTCGATCATGAAGTGTGGCTATATTAGGGGTGAATAAACGGTGGTTTCGTTCGCTTATATTCATCTTTGTTCATGCTTCTAAGAGTTAGTATGCAGTAGAAAAACAATAACAACAAACATAAAACACACAAGCACAAGCATAAACCAACAAATACACACACATACAAACTGATTTATGTGGTATTGCGGTCCCTTAAAACTCCTACCTGACAACCTGTGAACACTCGGTGGTTTACTCATACAATCCACTATTCTTAACTTTTTTTTGGTAGAATCTCTTACAAATTCATCACTTACAATAGCAATACAAATACAAATGAATATAATATAGTACAATAATAATTACATAAGTGAGGCATTTCTCCTGTTTACTTGTTGCTTTCTTTAATAGTCTTTTTGTATTCTATTATAGTGAAAGGTTTTGTATTTTATTATTGTAAAAGATGATAATCTTTGTCTATGGAGATCTTGTTAGACGTTGCAAGAAATGCAACGTTACAGAAAATTTGCAACGCTTAAAGCATTAAACCGAAATTAATGCATCGGTTTGATTTCGATGCTTTTCTCCCTATTTAAATGGCGTCCAAATGCAATCTAAAAGAGAAAAGAGCAGAGGTGCGAAGAAGGTGATCTGAGCATCGGAGAAAACATCCGTGCTGGGATTTGGTTTGTGGAAGTTT
>JBBPFQ010902507.1:0-11691 GCA_037974815.1 Kaempferia elegans
TATATTATGTATCTCATGATTAGTGGTTTGATATGTGTGTATGGAATATTAAAAAGTTATCATATTTGACATGTTATGTGTGTGTTAATACTTAGTAGTTTAGTAATCAACCTCATGTTTAAGAGGCGTGCGCCTCGGGCGCGCCTTGCGCCTTGGGCTCTAGGGAGCTCTTTGCGCCTCGCGCCTCTGATAACACTGTGCACAGTGCAATTGCTTGTGTTTCATTACTGCAAAGTTTTGGTGCCAGGCAATTTTAAACTTCTTTATTGAAGATGGTGAAGGGACTTGTTTTACGGCAAATGGATTTTATGTAATCTTCTCTGTATGAGTTACACCCTATAGAACTATGCTATTGGGATAATCTTCCTTTTATGTGACCGATTTCCGTGCATAGATTGCTTCAGTTGCCTAATCAGTTGGTATTGAAATCAATATGTATGATCCACTCCATGCCTCTGTTGCTACAAGTAATATACTAGTAGATGATGGAATTCTTACATCTTCCATGTTTTCACTTTCTTATGGAGATATTAACAAGGGGATCTCCTGATTAATTAAAAAAACAACACGGTGTTAAAAAAATAACTTTCACCATACATGTCCACAAATAGAATGTTTAATTGATGTTATCTGAAACAGAATATCTTAGTGAAGAATGACAGATTTCCACAATGCCCATCTGACCTCGAAAAGATCTGCAATTTTCTGTTTAGAAATGCTTCCTAGCTATGTGAAAAAGAAATCTTTTCTGTATTTGCATTGCCTTTAGATTTGGAATACCAGTTGTTCTCTATAATCATTATGAAATTATTTATTTTTTTCATTCTAAATTGTTCTATGATAAGTTTCCAACATAACCTGAATGGTAAGGCAGGAGTTCAGATTGTCGATATTTGCTTGTCAACTAGATCTCACAACGGAGGTCTAATCAACTTGCAAGAACTATGTGATCTCCTTTGCCAGAGGCGGAAGGGTGCTCGCGAGTCAGTTTCTGAAGATGATTGCCTGCGTGCTATAAGCAAGCTAAAGGTACTGAACTATTGATCATAGAGTGTCTCGTGTAACTTGGTTCTCGGGATTGTCTATGTCGCACACATTATTGGTAATCTAGGTGAAGATGATGTGTTTATGGGCATGTTTTAATTTAGTTTGCAGCATATAATTTTGGCTGGGCATGATTTGTATACTCGTTTACAAATTTTTAGGTCCTTGGTAGTGGTTTTGAAGTTATATCAGTTGGCAAGAGAAAACTCGTGCGATCAGTTCCAACTGAGTTGAACAAAGATCATAACGAAATACTCGAAGTGGCTCAGGTTTGTTGTTTGTTTCTCATATTTGTGTTGTTTTTGATTATTCATTAATTTTAAACTTATATGTTAATTCCACGTATGATTCTTTTTCTTTTTCTTTCTTTAACAACGCCTTTACTTGTCCCCTACTAATGTTTGCACATCAGACTGGTATTGTGATATTACTAGGCAAGTTCTTACAGCCCTTGTTGATCCCAATGACTGCTACCTCAAATCACCACAGTGGTTTGTGCATGGTCAATATTTGTTCAATTGTGCATGATTGTTTACTCCTTTTGGCACAAGGTGAATAGGCGCCTAGTGAAGTCATTCACATTTCAAGTAGACCGACGAATAAACATACTATGGAAAGAACTCCAGCTCGTTGCCCATCTACTGAACCACAACCCCTAGAAATCTATAACTTGAAATCAATACTGGAGAAGAGTATCCTTGGAACAAGCAATTGCCTTTAGCATTGGTACAGAAGTTTAAAGCCCACACTTCTGGGCAGCTTCCAACATATACAATTTAGCTGGGAGTTACATCTATGTAGTTTTTGTTCTACGATACTATTTAGTACAGGAATGTAGATTAAAATCTCAAGCAATTTCGCCCGACGGCCGAAACATCTCATTCCGCCCATGGACAACACCAGCACAATGTCTGCACCCCTACGCGTCTAGACAATACAGACCGTAGAACAGCGGAACAATGAGGAGGTGATTTTTAACTTAGAGCTTTAATAACTAACTTAGATTAATAATTTTAAACAATTTCTAGCTATGATTAAGATAATTTAAATATGCTTAATTAAAGTTTAATAAAATTATCTTATTATATATATATATATTAAAAATATATTTTATTTTTTATATTTTATATTTAAAACATACCAAAACTACGATATGGTACCCAAACTGTATCGTGGTCTAAGACCGAAATCTCGGCACGGCTCATGGTTTTAAACCATGTACAGGATGCTCATATATCCGACAAGGTTAACTTTCCTCTTGAATGTCTCTATAGTAACTCCTACACAAATTGCTCTTTAGGGATATTTCTTACATGAAAATTAGTCACTCAACTTAATTAAAAAATTTGTTAATTTGCTGCTGTGTACCGCTTTTAAGTTTTAAGGAAGGCTCCACTCTGTCAAAAAGGTAAGCAAAAACATATTGTTTGGCATATTTTCAAATGGTTCGGTGAACTGAAATGTTTCAGACAACATAATGTACTTCTTTGCACAGTGTTTACAAGCCAATTTTATTCGCATATCTCTTCCACAACTTGTAGGCTCCAGACTTAGAGCTGAACAATTTTAATATTTATATCTACCACCAGCAAATCTTGTATTTGTTATTTTATTTACCTCTGATGATGTTGATAGTTAAGCTCCTAAATTATAGAATCTAAGATGCCCTACACATTAGCTTCCATTTCTCATCAAGCCAAGGATGGAGAGTAGGTTTTGGTCAATCCTTGTATGTTGACTCAATCAAACATAATTTCTTTCTAAGCCATTTCATATTGTTTGGATGTTTAGGTGTATGAGTTGTTTCATAAATCATTCCGACAATGTATATTAATGGAATTTCCTTCCATTAAAGCCAAAACTTTGAAATTTGATAGTTTTAATTCAATAAATTGAAAGTTTAGCTAGCTTAAATGAGAATAATGATACATCATTGGCAATTGCTTCGGAAATCGGAATTATGTTCATGCAGGCTCATGGATATGTCACTATCGAAGAACTTGAGAAGAGACTTTCATGGTCCTCTGGTCGTGCAATTGATGCACTTGAGACTCTTCTAAAAGTAAGTCTCTAGTTACTTGTGAATGAATGCTAATGTTAGTATTTGATTAATGCTTTCTCACGGTGGATATTTCAGGAAGGCCTTGCCATGATCGATGACGGTCATAAAGATGGGAAGCGTCGGTATTGGTTTCCCTGCGTGGCTTCCATCTTTTCAGCCTCTGGATCTGAAAGTTTGAAACCATAACATTATCATCCAAAGAGCATTCAACCTTGCAAAGTATACAAATTTGCTTCTTCCTCCTTGCAAAATCGATTGAATCAACTTGCTCCACCCAAATATTTAAAGATTTTGTAGCTTCATTACTGTTGTATTGGATTTCCTCTTGATGATGCATGGACTTCAGCGCTTCGATACTCTTACATGGATGCTGGTAGTTGTATATGACCTTTCACTGTTAATACGGTACCAATGGTTTGCCCGAATGACACAAGACTCATCTTGGAAATGGGAGTTCCGTGACATACCTGATTCTGATCTGAATTACGAATGTTAGTACCATACACCAAGTTCGCATCTTGGTTCATTTCATAATTGTTAGGTTTAATGTTCTCTCGATGAAGCATGGACCTTGTTGCTTCGATACTCATCCATGAATACTTTTACTAGCAGTGCAACTGCATCAACTTGATGTAAGCTCCGAAAGGGTTAGAAGGGAAGAAGAAAGCAAGAAAAATCAATAGATAACCTTTATAACAAAACCTAAACTCCAAGTGTATGAGTATTTTACAATGACAAGTATTGCAAGTTCAATGATTTACCAAATTAATTTTCTACTAAATAGTTACTTGTCAGAATTTGGTTCCATATGAATTCACTAGTTTGTCATTTTCCTCTCAATTTCCTTCTTTCCTTCTCCAGCACCATTAGCCTTTAAGGAGAATATAGGGCAAAGAATATTTGTAAATTGCCACTTCACGTAATAAATAGGTTTTAAATGATTCTTTAATGTAGATATTCTTCGCATCTTTTTTAAGAGTGAATTAAGATAATGATAACATTATTTTTGGATGATTTAGTTTTATTATTATGACAAATTAAACTCTTGGCTTTTGGGCTAAAAGCCTTCTAAATTTTGCTAACTCACAACTAAACTAAACAATTATATAATATTTGTATTTATATATACATTCTAATTTAAATGTATTAAAAATATTTTATTCAATAATTCTCATAGTTTTTAGACTTGATGAATTCATATATTATCATTTATGTTTAAATAAAGTTTATTTTGTTTTAAATATTTGACCAAAGTTTGTAAATTTTATAACTCTGAGGTAGAAATTGGAAAAAAAAAAAAAGAATTAAACTCGCTTATCTTACCCGCCTATTCATTGGACAAGTACTCCCAACGAAGGCCGGTAAAATAGCGGAGGCTAGCGACATCCTTCCATTCCAAATTGCACCGATGAGCGCGCAAGTCTCCAATTGCGATCTCGCCACGGGGATGAGATGACCATGCACAGAGCGAGAAACCCTCCTCCTCCTCCTCTTCCCCTCCAATTCTGGCTACTATCTCGCGATCCAAATCCCACATTTTACCCTTTACGATTGTAGTTGCTGTCGTTTGGGGATCGGGGCCGCCTCTTTGCGGTGGGCCGCGGCGACGATGGTGGACGGGAAGATGGAGAGGAAGAAGTATCCGATCCGGGCGGAAGACTACGAGCTGTTCGAGGTGGTGGGGCAGGGCGTCAGTGCGCAGGTCTACCGAGCCCGCTGCATCCCCTTCGACGATACCGTCGCCATCAAGATCCTGGATTTCGAGAGGAACAACAGCGATTTGGTAATGCTTGCTTCAAGAATTAATCTACATTATTTTCCTCTATAATGTTTTGTTTCTTTTTTTTTTTGTTCGGACTAACAATGATTGATATTCTTGAATTCGTTTTAGAAAAAAAGAGAGAGAAAAGAAGAAGATTACATTGTTTTCCTCTACCATGTTTTGTTTTTCTCATGTTTTTGTTAACATCAATTTGGTTGCTTGTGAGTTCACCATCAATCTTTTTCCTTTTTTTTTTTGTAAATTTCCTTACTTGAAACAGGGGAGAATTAAAATCCCGTGTATTTTTTTTTTGGAAGAGAGAAGAATATATTACTTCATTTTCGTCGACAATATTTTCCTTTTGCCATGTTTTTAATAATTCAGAGTAACAGTGATTTGGTATGCTATCTTCTGTGAATTTTCTAAATTGAAACAGAAGAGAATTAAATCCTGCAAATTCGTTTCAGGGAAAAGAGAACAATTTCATTGTTTTCCTCTGTTATTTTGTTTTTCTGATTTTTTTTTTTGTTCAGAGTAATATCTCCAGGGAGGCACAAACTATGATCTTGATAGACCACCCGAATGTTCTCCGGGCACATTGTTCATTTGTGAATGATCATAACTTGTGGGTTGTCATGCCTTACATGGCTGGTGGTTCTTGCCTTCACATAATGAAATCTGTATACCCCCATGGATTTGAGGAAACTGTTATAGCGACAATACTAAAAGATGTTCTGAAAGGTTTGGAATATCTCCATCACCATGGGCATATACACCGTGATGTAAAGGTAAATTGATATTGCATTTTCATGATTCATGTTGATTTCATTTTTTAATAAGCGGATAAAATTTTCTTTTATCAATATAAACTTGTTATTCTGATCACTATCTTTCTGCAGGCTGGAAACATTTTAGTTGACACACAAGGTGCTATAAAATTAGGAGATTTTGGGGTTTCTGCTTGTCTATTTGATTCAGGCGATCGACAGCGCACAAGGAATACCTTTGTTGGAACACCTTGCTGGTGCAAAAGCTTTATTATTGATCTTTCTCATAGAATTGTGTTTAAAGATTTAATAATTGGAGTCAAATTTTCCTTCTTAAATAGGATGGCACCTGAGGTGATGGAGCAATTACATGGTTATGATTTCAAGTTGGTCTACTTCACTTTAGTTATGTTTGATCAATAGCTAAAAAAATATAACTTAGATTTTCTTATCTTAAAAGCTTTATTCAATTTATTACTTTGTTATCTTAGTTTGAGGACAATGGACTTCTTTGCCTCCATTTAGTTTTTAATGAATTTTACTTAATGAAAATATTCTTGAAAAACGTTCGTAGAGCTGACATATGGTCATTTGGAATTACTGCTTTGGAGCTTGCTCATGGTCATGCTCCATTTTCAAAATATCCTCCAATGAAGGTAGTAGTTGTTTCTATAAATTTGTACTATCAACTTTATCATCTTAATATCTTATAACTAAAATATTTTCTAATTGAGAATCTTGATTGAAGCATTTTCACTTGTTAGGTTCTTCTCATGACCTTGCAAAATGCTCCTCCAAGCCTTGACTATGAGAGAGACAAGAAATTCTCAAGGGTACCCTCGATCTTGTTCTGATTTCTACATTCTTCCTAAAAGAACAAATGTCCAACTTATCTTTACAAATTCTATTTTTTTTTATTAGAGTTTCAAACATATGATCGCTACATGTTTAGTAAAAGATCCATCAAAAAGACCTTCAGCGCAGAAGCTATTAAAACAACCTTTCTTCAAGCAAGCCAAGTCACATGATTATCTAGTGCGAAAAATTTTGGAGGGCTTGCCTACTCTTGGTGATCGCCATCAAGCTTTGAAGGTAATCATGTCTTCTTATTTTCCCAGTGTTGCTTGCCAATCATCTTTTGTTTTGGCACCCTGTATGATGCAATACATTTGGCTTATTATAGGCCAAAGAAGAAGACTTACTTGCTCAAAAGAAGATGCCCTATGGCAAGAAGGAGGAAATATCTCAGGTAGATCAAATTAGTAAGATTTTTTTTTCCAATATATTAGATTCTAATAAAAAGTTTGGGATATTATTTATATGTCAGAAGCTGCTTCAAAGAATAATGTTTTATTGAGTTATATTTTAAGTGCATATATACTTGATTTTTCCAACTCATGCATTTGGTGAATTGATTGCTTCTGCTCTTGCTGTTGTGAAAAATGGTTTTTCATCTAACTATAAGATTGGTTGTGACATTGAGGAAAAGGTATACATTGGTTATTGGCGTTATTAGAAAAGCATAAGTAATGTGTTTGCAAGATGATGCAAAACCAAATAATAATCAACACCTCATAAACTCAAGTGGACTGGAAAAATTGACTTTTTGAGAAGTGAATTCTAATCATGTGATAATTTTCCACTTCTGATGTATTTGTATTTAACAGCAGATTATTGGTTTTCTGGTTGGTGCTTTAAAAGATCTTGATTTGTTTTCTTTTGTCTATCTACATAGAACGAGTACAAAAGAGGAATCAGTGGTTGGAATTTCGATACTGAAGACTTGAAATATCAGGCTTCCTTGGTAAGGATCTTAACCTCATCCCTCTCATCATTCTTAATTTGTTGTATTGTCGTGCTAATTTCAAGCTTCTACCAGATTTCAGAAAATGATGAAAATAAAGAGTCAAATGGTTGTCAAATATTTGAGATTGATACTTTGCAAGAAAGAAACCCAGAATCCATGTCTTCTTGTTCCAGTTTTACACTTAAGGATGATGATCAATTTGTATGTATAATTCCTTTTGTCTGCAATTTTAATTAAGAAGTATACAACTAAGCTTCTTTCTGACAGCATGACACTTTCAGGAAGATGCATTATTGAGCAAATTAAATCTCTTGTCGCCTGATAAAAATCAATGTAATCAGAGGTAATGAGCAAGAAGGTTAAAATCTTGTATGTATGTACCTATGAAGCATGCTTTTGTTCAAGTTTTTCTGTATAAGGACTAGCTGATGCTCTCTCTTAGAATTTCAAAATTACCAAGTTTTTATTCCATTTGTGAGATAGCTATAGGCCATAGATGGATAAAGATGGATTAATGGTTAATCTAATATGCATTTTGGCCTTGAATGAACTTTCATATGTATCAAATTCATATATGTGTTATTAACTTTGTAAAGTGTATAGTCATTATCTATCAGCACCAACTTACCACTAATTACTTAAATCAAGAAGGTTGCATGACACTTTATGATGAGGTAATACAATAACTTTTATTTGTGCTTGACTGAAAATTATGCAATATTAAAATCTCCAAATTTAGGTTAAGATTATCAATACTTAGATTACAATTTAATCGAATGAATTATCAAATATGAAATTGGTGATAATTAAATATGTCATATCCATGCCCTACTAAGGTGGTTTGCCACACCCCAATATATCAAGTATTTTGGTTTAGAATGAATAATTTTAACAATAGGGTACATTTGTTTATAATATCTTCTAATCATAACTAATTTTTTCTTCAGAATTAAAGTTGAAATCTTGGACAATGAGCTTAAGTTGGCAGATATAAGCGAACAAAATGTTGTCCATTTTGGCTCTGTTTTAAACCAAAATGAGGCAACATTTGATTCTAACAGAAATTGTGCAACAGAAGTTGATCAAAATCAAAAGGAAAATACTTTATGTGAAAGCCATGAACCAAAGGCGTCTACAAGTTCATCCTCATCACCAATTATTCCCGCATCTAAGCCTGAAAGGTTAGCTAATATATCTTTGTTAACTGCATATTGCGTGTGATTACACTGCTTCCGTCTGGATTTCATACTTGAAAGGTGTCATCTTCTTTATGTTTGTAATGTGTCATTTTACGTCTTGATCGTACACCATATTCCATGTCTTGTAGATTGTCAAAAGAAGCAGTACATAATGGTTTTGTCTGATTGAAAAGCTGCAATGTGTCTTGTATTATTTCATAATGGAATGACCTCTATTAATTCTACCCTGTAAAGGATATTTGGAATAATACTTTTGAATTCTTTCATATAATATTGACAGAATATCTCCCATGTTCTTCATTAGCTAACTACACATTGCACATTTCAGTTTGGCTCAAAAGCCCCAAAACGAACTCCAAAATATGGAAAATTGCAATGGAGGTTTATCACCGTCATTAATTGATTCAACAAAATCCACATGCATAGGTAGTAACCTAACTTGTATCTTACATGATTAGTTGTGTTTTTTCTAATCTTTCAGAAAATAATCTTATTGGATATTATGATTATGATATAACCATCATTTATCAGTCTTAAATGTTTCATGGTACAGCAACACCTAGTGACGAAATTGATGACAAATCAAAGTCTCCACTTGTGCAGCAAAAGGGTCGCTTTAAAGTGACATCGGAAAGTGTTGATTTAGATAAAGTGAGAATGATACATAATTAACATGTAAATTCACCTAATATTGTATTCTAATGTACATGTTCTATTTTACAGACTTCTACACCTTTCCTTCAGAAGAGTCAAAGTATGGTGGTTAGTGAACACTATCTACATTTAATATACACTTTTGAATATTGAAATGCATTCTAGATCATTATATTTAATACACGGCTCATTGAAAAATACAGCTTTAGCTTTAGGATTGTGAGATGTCTTACCATGATATCTTTTGTTTTGAATTTGAGAAAATTAGGCGTTTACTCATCTTTCTTCACCAACTCTGCAATCAACTATCGATTCTGCTCCA
The DNA here is from genome assembly GCA_037974815.1 of Kaempferia elegans. Taxonomy (NCBI): domain Eukaryota; kingdom Viridiplantae; phylum Streptophyta; class Magnoliopsida; order Zingiberales; family Zingiberaceae; genus Kaempferia; species Kaempferia elegans. Next base: position 9,618 of record JBBPFQ010902507.1, read on the forward strand.
ACTTTAGGATGTTCTATGTTGTTGCACTTGCATCAGATGTTACAAACAAATATGGTTCAAAAGGTAAGATCAAGTATAGGTTTATATTTTGTAGCTTTAATTTTTGTTTTAACTCTATCTTACATGCCATGCCTTCTTTTCATAGGATAATATCCTTTCTATGATGAGACAATTGAGCACAGGTGATTCATCACCAATTTCCAATGTTCTATCTGGCCGTGCGACTGATGTATCCTCATCTGTACACACAACTATGAACGAGAAGTCCTTGGTATTGCTTCTATTTGAGCTACCAACATCTTATTAGTAATGCAAAGTTAAAATGTTAATTCATGAAGTTTCAATGAAACAAGTACAAGTTAGACAAATATGGCAAGTGCAGTTTTCAATTGACTTACATATATCGATTCAATTCAACATAGTATGTTTAGAAATACACTTGCAAGGGCAAGAGATTCCTTGACTACAAAAGACTTGATAGTTGTCAAGGAATTATCTTTTTTTTAATATAATGTAAAAAGTTGTTTGTAAAATCACCATATATTGGAGAATCAATTAGTCTTTCAAAAACCCAAACATGAATTTTGAATCAGAAGAGAGGTTTCAAGGCATAATCTTTCTCATGGAAAAAATTTTCATTGTTCATTTAGTAGTGAAACACAATCTTATTCGTTTCATTCTTCCTTGATAGCTTGAAGCAGCTCACGAAAGGGAGAAGGATCTGTTGCAAGAGATAGCTGAACTGCATTGGAAGTAATAATTTTATGACTTTACTCGATTTATCAGCATATGCACAGAATACTATCTAAGATATATATTATTGCACTTGTCTTACAGATTAGCATCCATGCAAGATGAACTACTAAGACTTAAAATGAGGAATGACTAGGTTTGCATCTTTTGACTAACTTCGACAAGTACTTGCATAGGATAGCCTGCAAATCTAATTTTTGACGACCGTTGGCTTGCTCAGGTAGATGTTTCAACAATATATAGCTTTCTCAACTATGACACACGGGGTCATAATTCTTCCTTACTTAGCACTACAAAGACTGAAGATGGAAATGTAAAATGTAGGATTATATTTCCTTTTCTCTAATGTTTTGTTTTAGTTCAAAACAAATGCCAGTAGAAAGGCTCTGCTGCTCCAACAATAAGGACCTGAGATGTTATGCTAAGAAATGCCTAAGAGATGAATTAGTTTGGTAAAAGGTGTCATTGTTCATCATAATCCTCTCTATTTGTGTAATCAATTAATTCATAAAGACTTTAAAGAAGATATTCTTTTTACGGGATTGTTTATAAATTTTTGAAAAATAAAATAAAATTTGGATATGATTTGCTTGTTTTAGTAGACAAGACATTTTCTTAAAACATTGATTTTACATGTAGGAATGGTTTAGTGAAAGAAACTTATAATATACATTGTAACTGAATAGGATTTTATTGTTTTCGTCATTTTATAGAAAAAAATTATAATAATTAAATTCAACAAAATAGATGATATATGATTTAAATATTGATATAATGGCCTTTATAAATAAGTATTACATTATTATTAAAACTGCCCAACGATTTTTTTCTTAAGAAAAAATCTAAGTTGGTCCAATTTAACTATGATAATTGCCGATCAAGTTCATTTTCAACATTTTCTATTAAATTTATATTAGAACATAATATTCTATTTTTTTAAATAAATTCAAAATGCATATTTGAAATTCTAAAAGAATTGTTTTGAAATATTAATTATATGTTTTTAGGAAAAAAATATTAATTTTTAAAATCTTAATGTTACATATATAATTCCAACATTTAATTTTTTTTTATCAAACATTAATACTAAAGGATTTTATAACCTTATTTTGAAAATTTACAAAAAACAGGATTTTTCAAATTAACAATTTTAGATTTTTTTTATTCAAAATTATAAACTCTTATTTAAAAAATAATTTAATTTTAGTTTATATATATATAGTGAATTATTAGCCTGCACACCCGCGTGGCTACTCTCACAGCTCCGAGCGCTCGGAGCTTTTTGCATGTGAGAGTCGATCATATAGTGTTGTGCAGGGTA
>JBBPFQ010902616.1:0-11691 GCA_037974815.1 Kaempferia elegans
AGGTGGGGTTAAAATTGATAATTTAGAATACAAAAACAAAGGAGACAATAAACATAAATATATACATAAAATGTCTTATAATACAATAACATCATGGTTGCATGATCAGATGATGGAATTTTCATTTCAATTGGTAGAATCAAATAAATAAATAAATATAGAAAAACAAATGATTAATTAGGTTGGTTAACATTGAGGTTGAGATGATCAATCCAACTATACGGAAGCTTCCATCGGTTAATGTGATGTATATTATAAGAATCAATAAGCTTAAGGGGAATATGGGCCAATTAGAGTGCAGCCATATTTGGCCCGCCTATTTTTTAAATGGGCCTATCTGGACACGAAGTCACTCGCAAATGTACCGTTAAGACAATACACGCAGAAAGTGGGAAGGGCGACAAAAAGGCGAAACCGTCTACCGGCATCGGACTGCCGAGTCGTCTCGAGATCGACGATCCGTAAACTCGCGTAACAATTCTTTACCTACGTGGCGTCATCCTGATCGTAGACTCCGTCAGCCTAATTTCTAATCAGGCCGCCGCCGCCGTCGTTTACTGATTCCCAATCCAATCGCTCGCCGATTAAATCGGTGGGCGGCTTCTTTGACTTCTCTTTCTCTTGTATCGCTTACTCCGCCGATCTCCGCCTACCGCCGGCTGAGGTGTTAATCGCGATCACCGTCTCCTCCGTTGGACTGAGAGGATTCCTCGAGGAGAAGAAAGAGTGCTCCCGCAGCAGCGAGGAGTGGAAGGATCGATCCCTGATCTCGAAGTGAGCTGGTAGAGATCTTCCTGATATTACCTGTCGTTCGTACCTTACGAAATGATTCGTTTTCTTCTCTGTGTTGCTTGAGATACTTCGGAAGGATCGTGACGGTCCTACTGGCTATCATGGGCCGTAGCGTTATTTTTTGTGATCTGGTGATTTTAGACCTTGTGTATGCTTAATTTCTTCGGTGGATCTTGACTGCGTTTTTGTTGGGGTTACGTCGTCTGATGACGATGGGAAATGTCGTTGTTATCTAGCTTGTGCTGCGTTTGGTTTCTTCAAAGCAGGACCTTAATGCTTGTTTACTTGAGACATGCTGTTGATGGTTTTGTTCGTTGGGGTTAGTTGGGAAAGGAAAGAGGCATATGAATTTGATAGAGAACGGTTTGTGACATTTTTTGTTGTTGTTTCCGTTTGGATCTTTCTAGTGTCATTCTCTGTAGCTAGTGCATAGATCCAATCTTACTGATCTCTCAGCAATCTGTTGCTCTTTTTTATATAGGCAGCTGGGAACCTACGTCCTTTTCAATTTTATGATATAGGATCATGACTTCCTTCAAAGCAGATGATTATTGATGCAAGTTTCTTTGAAAATGTTGTTCTAGAATCTAGATAAATTGGATGTTAATTCTGGAGCCTCACAATAAGGCTTTTGTGCATTAGAATCGTGACTTCCTTCAAATCAGATGATTATTGATGCAAGTTTCTTTAAAAATGTTGTTCTAGAATCTAGAGATGCTAATTCTGGAGCCTCAAAGTAAGGATTTTCTGCATTTCTCGATGATGATTGGTACAGGCTTCTTTGTAAAATTGTTCTTTATAATTTAAATCTTGAATCTGGAGTTTTGAAGTAAAATCTTTTTGCTTGCTAAAGTAGTTCAAGGTTGAAATAAACCGAACTTCTTTACATCTTTACTTTCTGATTATCATTTCTCGACTTCTGTGGAACTAAATTTACAGTTCCAACTTGGCTTTATGGTTGTGTAAGCTTGAAAAAGGATATGGCTATAGTTAATTTTATCCATTTGTATTTTTTCTTGGATTTACTGCTTTATTTTTTTTCCCTCACGATTTCAGTGCCTAATTGGATTCTCCACAACATCACAATCTAACTAAAGCAAGAAACTGCAATATAACCAATCTTAATGTGCTCTTTTTTCATATGTTTTCCATCAGAATCTCTGCTGCATTTGCCCAATGGCTTTTACAATAGCAATTAATGGTGTTGATTTAGCTGACTTGCGTCAACATGGTATAAAGTTCTGTTCTGGTTCTCGACTTGGAAACTTCCACTGTGCAACGATAAGAAAGTTTGCTAGAGCGATTAAAGCTGAATCTCAAATTACAAATTCTAGACCATCTGCTGTGAAACCACAGATTGACTTTACTGATCTTGATTGGAAAAAGAAATTCCAGGAGGATTTTGAAAAACGATTCAATTTACCACATTTGAGGGATATTCTTGACATTAAGCCAAGGTCAACTACATTCTCACTTAAAAGCAGGTGATCTGTTTGTATGCACAAGAAGCTTTTTCCATTAAGGAAATTACTCAACCATTTATAGTTGTTAAATTGATTTTCCTTCATAGTAAATATTTTGCCATGTCCAGATCTTTATAAAGAAATTGCTATTTGTTTTGAACAGGACCCCTTTAGTTGATGGCAATGGGGCAGCAAGTGACATATGGAATGGTTATGTGAATGATGATGACAGAGCACTACTCAAGGTGTGTACTTCTTGACAGGAGCATTTGGTTATTCTTCTTATCAAATACAGTTTTCTATAATTCTCAAGTGTTGAATGACTTGTTCTTGCATTCAAAACATCTATTCTGACAGTTTCTTCCATATACTAAATGCTGATAGTATGCTGAAGATTTTACTTTCATGATAAGAGATTTTTTTCTCTTCCAGGAAATACTCTTATTCTGCTGTATTCTTAATTCATTGCAGTTCAATTCATGATAATATGGATGAGAAGTGGAAACTAGCCTCGTAAACTGAATATGTGTTGCATTATGCCACCTTATCTCCATGACATTTATGCAAAAGGAGTGAGAGTGGATTAACTGTCTTATTAAGTGTTGATAGTTGCAGTTCAATCTCTAAAGGAAATTGATAAAAAGAGAAAACTGGTTTCTAAAGCCGAACATATATTATATTATGCTGGTTGTTCCTCATATCAGATACAGTTTGCTATAACTCTCAAGTACTGAATGACTTAGTCTTGCAATAAAAACATCTATTCATACAGTTTCTTCCATTTACTAAATGCTGATAATATGCTGAACAGTTTACTTTCATGATAAGAGAATATTTTGCTCTTCCAGAAAACACTCCTATTCTACTGTATTCTTAATTCATTGCAGTTCAATTCATGAATAATATGGATGAGAAGCGGAAATTGGTCTCCTAAATTAAATATGTGTTGCATTATACCACTTTATGAAGTGTCGATAGTTGCAGTTCAATTTCTAAAGGAAATTGATAAAAGAGAAAACTGGTTTCTAAAGCTGAACATATGTCATATTACATTGATTTATGCCCGTGGCAGGAGTAAGAGTGAATTAACTGATTTGTGGAAGTGTTTATTGCCATCAAGGCATCAACTAGTTACTGATGTATTTTAATAATTGTGAAGTCAATAATACACTTTCCTTTTCCAGTATTATTTATAGTTCACTCCCCATACCTGATGAATCTTAGTGTTTTTATTCTTCTTAGTTTTTCTAGCTGGAAAAGGTCAATACTCACCAACATTAAGAGATTGACCCTGGATGCCATAAATGTGAAGTCTAATAGAGCTTCAAATCATTATATTATTCTTTCCAGGTTATTAAGTTTGCTTCGCCTACTTCTGCTGGAGCAGAGTGCATTGATCTTGATTGTAGCTGGGTAGAACAATGGTATTCCTGTTTCTTGTAAATTCAGAACAATTGCATCGTTAATCTTTTTTCCATTCAGTAAGTATATTTCCTGTGGCTTGGAAAAGGATGATCTTGCTGGTTCATGCTCTTAATTGATCATTGAGGTTTTCCATCACAGCTTGTAACATGATTTATGTTTGTTTAACTAAAACATTATATAAAATGATTAGTCACATAATTCGATTGTTTTCTTTTTTGGGGCATGGGACTACAAATATGTATGAAGTATTTAGTCTTACACAGCCGGATCTTCTTACTCTCAGCTGCTTAGTGGCCTGTCTGATCAATTTTGACTTATATTTCATTTTTTTTCTCATCAACCTAAGTGTAGTAATGTTCTTTTCTGACTATATATAAAGAATTGATGTCCAAAAGTATGAACTACCTATGTATCTACAGTTGAATTGGTCAAACTTTCATGTTTATGTGTATGTTGTTTTGTATATGCTTTTCTTAAATTTCATCTCCAGAATAGAGGTATTTCTTTTGTAATATAAGTAGTCTAAAATACATGAATGTATTTTTGTCAATGATAACTATCCTGTATGACCTTTTATTGGTTAATTGTGGCCCTAATAGGGTGCATCGAGCTGGTCCAAGAAAGAATATATACTATGAACCTGGGGAGGTAAAAGCTGCCATTGTTACTTGTGGAGGGCTTTGTCCTGGTCTCAACGATGTCATTAGACAGGTTAGGCAAATTTTCGTGCATTAATTAATTCCTATTGTTGTTGCAGATAGGTTTTGCATCATAGTCCTTTTATGCTGGATTTTACTTGTCATACATAGGTGCTATGCTAAATCAATTGACGTAGTGTTTTGTAAATATGAACAAAAACAGCATAGATATAGAAGGTTAAAAAATGTCAACCTTTCAAATATTAGAAACCTCTCTGAAAAATTAAAGCATTCTCTAAGGTTGTGGGTTATATATTTTGACTTTGGCATGAAAAGCTTTGTTACCTTTTTTCTTCTTCTCTGGTACATTGGTACGAGTAATGGAGTTACTATGGCTATTATTAGGTGGTATTGGGTCTAGTTCCGCATTTCTACTTCTAGATCTAAGGTTTTCATTAGTCATATTATTGTATGTATATCTTAATAATGATTATCTCATATTGAAGCAGCAATATTTCCTTCCCCCAAACTTAAACATGGTATTAGAGGCCCCTTTCTAGGCTTTTGGTTTTCTAGGAGTGTATTTCCCTTAGTTGGCATCCCACTCATCTCTCAATCCTTTTCTTTCCCTCTAGAAATCTTTTATCTTCCCACATGCTTTTGGCTTCAAATAAATTAATGCTCCCCCAAGAAGCATCATTCACATCCTTCTTCCTAGCATTCATTTCGATGTTCTTCCCTGTGGTCTTATCAACCTTATCTCTTTGTTGTGTACTTGTTTCCATATAGCGAGGTCAATCTCTCTCCCACTTTCAAGGATTCCAAAATCTGACAAAGCTAAATTTTGCAGATTTGTAAGCCTTCATGAGCCATCTGTTGTGCGGCTCATCTATGGAGACTTTGGATCTATGTTGCCATCATCTCCAGGTCCACAATGACATTACCTACTCTTGGTGCTGAGGCACCAAAGCTATCCTTCTTTGTTTCCTTCAACTCCCTTTCCATGTGGCATAGGTAGCATAGGTACATTAGGTCTCTTCTTCCAGCAAACTTGTAAACTTGGCATGAACGCTTGTTATAGTGTCAAGGTCTGCAACTCATACATATGCGAGCAGGGATATGGGTCTTCCTCGTGCAATTCTTCTGTTGTGACTTAAAATTATCCTCTCGTCTTCGATTCATCATTTTGGCACGCCATTCATCCTACATCTGACTAGATCTGATTATTTACATTGACAACTCTGAAGATGATCTTGTTCTAACTCTTTTCTTCCTTGAGGTTTTTGACAACATCAGATGGATTGCCATGCTCCTCTCCTGGAGCTTCATCACCGTGCAACATCAGTCATGTGTGATAATTGGATGTTTTACCAATTTAGCAAAGAGTTGAACTATGTCATCCATCTTCAGTGAAGACAATTAGAGAAAATGTGTCATTCTCAGTTTTCTACTCCGATACAGATTTGAGCTATGCTATGCATCTTTCCACAGGATTTCCAAGTGACACGATAAATTCTACATTCTCAAGAACTTTTGATTTAATTTAGTTTCAAATCAATCAAGCATAATTTTTGGTCATCTAGTTTCTCGTTTCTGGTTGGTTGGTAGATTTTGCCTCAGTGTAACTTGTGCAGACAAACAGTGCAGATTGCCTCGGTGTCAGTTGTGAGAATTTGCTGCAATATCAAAGGGGAATAGAAAGAAATTTATCTTAATTAGACCATTTTCTATTTTAATCAGGTCTGCTTTGTTTTCGTCAAAAGGAAAATTGAGAGAAATTTTGATCTTAAGAATTAAGATAATCATATTCTTAACTGATTACTACGACTCACTGCAAGGTTGAGACTTTGGGCAATCATTTAGTGATCCAGATACACTAGGTCAAGATTGTCAAGATTAGGCTACATTACAGTCCATTATGATTTACTGGATTCAGTATTCATTTTTCACTTTTAGCCAATTTATCACTACTTGCAGCATGAATTTTTCTGCTCTTTATTGGCAAAATTTGGTCATGATATATATATATTTTTTTCAGATAGTTCTTACACTCGAAAAATATGGGGTGAAAAATATTGTCGGAATACCACATGGTTATCGAGGGTTTTCGGATGAGAGATTATCTGAAGTACCGGTACCATGAAGTCCTATATACTCTCTGCTATCTCTAGGAATGTCTGCACATTTGTTTTTTGAAATTTATAGTATATCCTTTCGGCTTTTTTAGCTCTCTCGTAGAGTGGTTCAAAATATTAACCTTGCCGGTGGAAGCTTCCTAGGAGTATCTCGAGGAGGGCCCAGCACTAGCGAAATAGTTGATAGCATTCAGGTACGATGACTTGCAAATTCATGGGTTAGACGTCATTGAGTATTTTCTACAGGATTAGAGGAACCAGATACTGATTTGTGGTTTCTATTGGACAACTCAGGCCAGGAGGATTGATATGCTTTTCGTACTGGGTGGGGATGGAACACATGCAGGTGCACTTGCTATACATAATGAGGTACTGGGTCTGTATTTTTGTGTTATAAATTTGGTATCTACATGACTTAATTTGGCAAGCACATGCATAGACAGCTTCTTTGCTGATATTTTCTTTTTGTTTTAAATGTCATGAGGTTGCAAACTATTTTTCAACTTTGCCTTGTACATTGATAGACAATGGATATCATTGTAGTTTGACTTTAATTTCTTGTTGATATTATAACTTCAGTGTCGCAAGAGAAAGCTGAAAGTTTCTGTTGTCGGTGTGCCTAAGACTATTGATAACGACATACTCTTAATGGACAAAACTTTTGGTTTTGATACTGCTGTAGAAGAAGCTCAGAGAGTGATCAATTCTGCCTATGTTGAGGTAGCATATTATTCTAATGTCCATATCTATCATATTACTTTTGGAATTATTAGTTTATTACCAACATTTTCTCTCCCAAAAGAAGACATTTCTGTTTTTTTTTTAATTTCTTATATTTCCTTTGACCTAGGCTCGCAGTGCATACCATGGCATTGGCCTGGTCAAATTGATGGGAAGAAGCAGCGGCTTTATAGCCATGCATGCATCACTTTCTAGTGGTCAGATTGATATCTGTTTGATTCCAGAGGTCAGTAAAATCCATGCCCATAATTGGTTTGTTTCCTTGATCAATTCACTGAAAATCATGCAAACGAAGGTACCTTTCAAACTAGAGGGTTCCAATGGAGTCTTGCAACATCTTGAGCATCTCATTAAAACAAAAGGAAATGCTGTGATCTGTGTTGCTGAAGGAGCAGGACAAGTAAGCTGCTATGCTTGATAATCTATTTTATTTGAGATCAGAACAAAATGTTTTCTTGTAGGAGCAATTAGATCATTTTTCTATGAGCCAACCAATTTTGTCCATGGCATGTTTACACTTGGATTTTGGACAATTATTGTATCCTTGGAAGCTGAACTTAGGATTTCTTTTTGTGGTTCACCACTCAAATTTTGCTAAAGTTTTCCTGGGTGCATTACATTCTGTCCACTCATTAGTAATTTTCATTTCAGTTAATTTAGTAACGACCTCTAAATGTCTTTCAGGAATACCTACAAAAGTCAAACACAACTGATGCATCAGGAAATGTGGTGCTTAGCGATATTGGAGTTCACCTTCAACTGCAGGTGCTGTCACATTATAACATCTATTTCATTCTTGTTGTAAAGAAGAAAATGTACTTGTCCTACGGATTATTTGTGAGGACTGATGGAGAAATGATTTTGTTAATTAATTAATAATTTTGTTACCAAAATTTTAAAAATTTTGGCCTCTCTCTCTCTCTCTCTCACACACACACACACACGCGCACACACACACACATCACAAATCAGAAGACTGCCAATAGCCTCCCATTTTATATTGCTTGGGTTTTGCTGATAGATAGTCTCACCAATTTTTCACATATTGTTGAAATACACTTTGAAAGTCTAGGCATTCAGTAGGATTTATGAGGGTAATGTGTTCATATCTTGGTTGAGTGTTTCTTCATGATTGAAACAAGGAATTCCAAGTCATTGATGAAATTATTAGATAGGCAAGAAATGTTTTTTTTTTGCACTTATGATTCCTCTTTTAACCTTCTTGTCTTATTTTATTGTCTATTTCTCAGTTTTTTAAAATATGAATTCTTACAACACCGGCACACTATGCCTTTGAATCTATAAAATATTGATTTTCAACATTAAGTCAGATTATTATGCAGATTCCTAACTGTACAGTTGGTTTATACTTTGCTTACACTGATTGCAGTTTTTTGGCTGATGTCATTTCTTTCACAGATCAAAAATCATTTCAAGAATATTGGTATTCCAGCTGATTTGAAGTACATTGATCCAACTTATATGATCCGTGCCATCCGTGCCAATGCATCAGATGCAATTCTTTGCACTGTACTAGGTCAGAATGCGGTAAGAATCTCTATTCTACTTCACATCTAATAGAAATATTTCTTGTAAATTATTTGTTCTCTGAATGTATGATTTTGATAATAAACTTTGGTGCTAGGGTTGTTTTCAATATCTACATGTATTCAGTTATGTTCAGTTTCTAGAAATGAAACTAAAGAGGTACAGAAATTTGCCAATATTTGCTCTATCCACCTCACTTCATTAGACATCTGGAATTTGCAACTACCATTTCTGTTGTTGTTGGTGCTTTATGTAATTATTTTGACCTCTCGCTTCTGCCTTCTATCTGCGAATTCCATCTTCTTCAAAGAGAATCTTTTGTACATTTAAATTCATTCCCAGTGATTCTATGTAAATCTAAATCATATCGTTTGAGATGAGAATCTTCTATACTATCAATTCATTTCTCAGTGTTTCTGTGAAAATCTAATCATACTGTTTGAGCACCTCAATCCTTGGAATAGTAAAAATCTATTGTTCGCCTGTTCTTGCAATATGGTCTAGAAAGTTCTAATTTCTTTGGCCGTGTGGTGAGGTATCTTTTCCTAGAATTTGTGCACTTTTACTCTGTAGACTTCTCATCATGAAAATGATCTCTTCAATTTATTGAACTTGACTAAATGATTGAGTTTATTTATCATTTGTTCGAGTAAAACTTGTGTTCCAATAACTAAACTACATTTGAACTTGCCCATATTAATCTCGTGTCAAGTATTTTTAACATATGATGAAATTTGCTTTTCCGGGGTAACTGCCTGGATGAATATTATGTAGTACATGTCCCCCCCTTGAATTTTGCTATTTTTATGTTCAGGTACACGGAGCATTCGCTGGGTACAGTGGCATTACAACTGGGATATGCAACACACACTATGTCTATTTCCCAATTACTGAAGTCATAGCATCTACTAGGCATGTCGACCAAAACAGTAGGATGTGGCACCGATGCCTTACGTCAACTGGCCAACCTGATTTCAATTAAGGTATATTGACAGCATAAGAGCATCAACTATCAACATGGACGAGTTTGGTATCTCAACTAGTTTTTGATAAGTTTGATGAGGTATTTCATCCACTGATTCACTGGTTAAAGGTGTAACATTTTGTTACCTGCGATGGTATCTGATAAAGTCAAAGTAAGCATATTGTTGTTGCTTGACAAAGCGTTTTTATGTTTTTTTGGGGGAGCAAATAAGAGTGGGCACAGTGGCACTTAAGAACTGTCACCCAAATATTGATTTGTCGACCGCCATATATGGCTTTTTTACTTGTAAAGATAGAGGACTGTTAATGAGAGAGCTACATTAGCTAATATTTTGTACCGGCATTCCGTATTGCCTTCCATTTGGGTCATCTACTTGGTCGACATGGCAAGAAAGCTAGGAATGAGCAAACTACATTATGGTTACTTAAATCTTTATCTTCATTATTCTTTAATGCACTAAAGATTGACATTTCTTGATAAAAGTGTTTTGAAAAAAAGAGGTTTGAAGAAGAGTGTAGTTGTGTAGATGGCAGTTATGTTTGCCTGCATGCTAAAAGTGTGTTCTGAAGAGCCCTCAACTTATTCATGCAATGGCAACAGTGTCTTCAGTCTAACGAGTGACATGTAACATGGCACAAACATCAAATACAAGTGATTTAATATTGTCAAATTTCCTTCAGCCACTCTATAAGAAAAATAAATAAAAGAGTCAGTTTCCGAAGGTTGACCTTTCAGTGTGTATAAATTGTGTTCTAGATTTATTCATAGGCTAAAAGGCTTCTCAAATCTAAATTTTTGTTTGAGTGAGAATATTAATTTTTTCGTTAAGCATGGTGCCGTTCCCTGCCTAGTTTCCTATGCGTTATCTGTCTGATACTGATTCCTCGCCTGCCACTGTGCTTCCTCATTTGCTGCATCAGTTCCAGAACAGATCACCCTTGTCGATCCATTCGAGTCCAATGCCAGAGCGAGCCCCTTCTTCTATTATTAACTCAGCCAACTACCTGTTCACCAACCATCTCGCTTCTCTTAATTCTCTGACAAAAAGTTTCCACACAGCATCAGACCTTCAGTAACCCACATGCACTCTCAGAATCCCCTGCCCAGGAACTTGTACTGGAAGAAATCCTCATAATCTCTCCTGAAACTCATCTGTGATTCCTAACTAATAGTCAGGTTTTGTCCTCTCCATGTACTAATCACTCTTTAAGCTAGTAGCCATTGATTCATAAGAGCGTTATCACCTCCTGTATGTTTTAGTAATTAGTAAGCTTCTGCAACATTGTTTTGTAAATTTAAGTCAGCATCAATAGTTGTAGCTCAAGTTCATCGCCTTCGTATGCATGGCTGAACTGTCATGTAGATGGCTCAATACAACAGTAACACATAGGAGGATCACACTGATCTAAGTCCTCAACACAAACATGGATTGGAGGGTGGTAATATAATTAAGAGTCCACCACTACCAACTTAACTCCATACTACAAGTGCTGCTAGTCGAACTGGCCGCCGCTGTAGGTCTGGCCGAAGGACCACCACGCGGGGACGACGTTGTAGGAGACGACGGTGAGGCCGTCGCTGGCGGTTACCTTGAAGGAGAGTGCTTGGCCGTCGAGGCGCGCGCCGCTCTGCCAGTTCTGGCCCCAGTTCCTGGACATGGACTGCCAGTGCCCTGTTCCTGATCCTTTGACGGACACAGCGCGCACGTCGCCGGCTCCCCCCACGTTGGTGACGAGCACCAGGTTGAAGTAGGAGTGGCCGTTCATGGTGAACCTCATCCCTCCTCGTCTCCGGCATGGCACCCTGCAGCAGCAGCAGCCCACGAATGAGGGTGAGAATTAACCAATCTGAAAGAATGTCAAAACTCCTGGAAAGCTAATCTCTACTCATCTTGAATAGACAATTTGATTCTCCTACCTCATAATTTGCACAATAACAACAGGCCACTAACATAGAATGGAGTT
>JBBPFQ010902723.1:0-11691 GCA_037974815.1 Kaempferia elegans
ATTTTTTTTTTTTTGTTATTTTATATGTTGATAGGAACTTTATTAATGAATATGGTTCACGAATGTTGTTCATGAACATTAACGAGTTAAATATATATGTGTTCAAATTTATTTATTTAATTTAAAAAATTGCTCACATTTATTTAGTTAATTGATCCGGTTAGTATTGAATAAATATAAATAAATTTTTATTAAGTTGAACACTAAACTTATTTATAAATGTTTGGCCATTATACATATTGATGAATTATATAATCGGGATATTTGATTAATATTTTAATAATACAGCTATGCCCCCTCGGGGCGGTGCGATGGTTAAGGCATGGGAGGTTGTTATATGAGATATAGAGGTTGAAACTCGGCGTGTCCGAGCATATACTTCCCCTATGTCTTGACCATTTATACTAATGGCTAATAGTCATCCGTGATTTACCTCCTTTATGTTGGCTTAGAGACAGTTTGGCGGAGGCGCTGGGGGCATTTGTTCATATACAACGTTACACTCGTAGAAGGTATTTTTAAAATCTTATCAATATTTTGATAATTTTTAATAGAAAGACTGGACAAACTAAACCTGAAAACAAACTCATAACAACTACACGTAGATTAAGGTTTGGTTACCCTCCATAATAGCAAAGTATTTAACTTTTGATTGTTTACTGTTGGAAAGAGGCTTAATTTTGCTATATCCGTTTGGTAGTTTTTTTTTTAAAATTTTTTTATGATTCAGTTGTTTGAGGATAGAGAAGCTCATCCTTGCAGGTTGCACAAACTTGAGGGATAGGCAGTTTCATCTGTGTAACGCGCTTGTTGCATATTTGCTCTTTATTTTGATTCAATAACTTTCTCTTTCAAAGTATCGAAGCACAAATGCGCACAATCGCTGCACAATCGCTTCACTTTGTAACTAAGCAAAACATAATTAAAGATTATTCAAGATTAGGGTTGAGTATTTCGTTAATATCGAATCGAATAGAATTAATCAAAATTAAATAAATAATTGTTTTTTTTTAAAGTAATTGAACCGATATAATTTTTTAATAAAAACTAAACAAATTGAATCAATAAAATATCAATTTATTCGGTTGAAAACTAAATTAACCACATTTATTTAATAACATTGGAATCTTGATAGATTTAATTGAAATGTTTTTTTTCAAGTAAGAGATTTACCAGTTTAATTTTTTTATTTCAATTTAACTGATTAAAAAATTTTAAAATCAAATACATTAATTTTTTTTAATAAAATACTTAAATAACCCAATTAAAATTTTAAATTCAATCCGTTTTTAATCGAACTTTTACTAAACAAACAAAACCATATTTAATTCAGGTGACTAAAGCTTTGAGGAGTAGGCTTATAACTGATGCGACACTCTTCATGATCGTCTTACGTCAAAGCTTAAACCGGTCCATGCTTCATTTAGAGCACTACTGACGAGCGGAGTCATATATAGTATTAAAATTAAGGAATAAAACGTGTACCAAAATATGTTTGCTGAACTAAGATAAGAAAACGTGTAGCAAAATAGATGTTTGCATCAGTAAGCATTATGTAAATTCTTTGCTTCTTCTTTATATATCAACTAATTGTTAACTGCTATTTTTTCTGCTTTCTAAATTCATTGACTTAATTAATTAATACCTATTATAGACGAATAAAGAACAAATTGTAGAAGGTGAAAGGCATACCAAAATCAGTTAGCTAGGCACAAAACTTTAATCATACCCAAATTATTCATCTTAATTGCTAAACATTAATTAACAAAAGAAAAGCCAATAAAAGTGCAATTTAGCTACCACTTGGCTATCACTGGCCTCATTTGTATTGTTATCTTATTATCAAATTCTTGGCAACATAGTATTTGGTTCCCTCTCAGCAGGTTTGAAAATTTGGAAAGAACAAGTCAATGCTTCATCAACAATCATCATGGCACCAGCGTTATCAAATTCTCCACAATAATTGGGGGCTGAAAATATCGTTACAAGCTGCTTGTCAGCAAAGAATTCATAGCCGTCCTCCACAACCTGCAAAAAGAAAAAAGAAAAGAGAAAAAAAATAGAGAGTTTGACATTTGAAGAGTGATTAAAGTTCACAATAGAAGAAAATGTTGACATTTCACCTGATGTGCTCTACATATAAGATCTAAATCAAGCCCAGATAGGAATTCTGTAAGTGTATCAGCTCCAAAAGTCCAAGAGACACCTCTCTCATTCTCTCCCCAACCTTGAGCATCTCTTCCAGGGTCAGCCCAAAGTAAGTCACATAATAAACCACTTTCAGGGACATCAGTTGGTCGAGGTAAAGATTTAATCTGCTCCAGCCGAGAAAGTTCCGGAGAAAGGCCACCGTGCATGCATAAAATCTTATCATCGACGAGAGCGGCTACCGGAAGGCAGTTGAAACAATCACCAAATGTCCTCCAAAGTCTCACACTGAATCGGCGTTTGCATTCATCATAAAATCCATATATTCTATTTATCGAAGAGCTTTCATGATTCCCACGCAAAAGGAAAAAGTTTTCTGGATACTTGATTTTATATGCAAGAAGAAGGCAAATTGTTTCTAAGCTTTGCTTTCCTCGATCAACATAGTCGCCCAAGAATAGAAAATTTGCAGCAGGAGGAAAACCACCATACTCAAAGAGCCTTAAGAGATCACTGTACTGACCATGAATATCACCTGAATTAAAAAAAGAAATACTATATCAATAAATGCTTTACAATAAAAAATCACGAGGAATATCAAATTTGATCTCTCATCGAGTAAATGCAAAGCATTCAGAGATTATTTATCCAGTTGGTGCTATGATACTTCTAGATTAACTGCAAGGGAAGATGTACAGATTTTTTATATTTAATCTATTGTAAAATACAAGTTCACCTATGAGACTAAGAATGAATTGTGGTTGTGAGCATAATGACTTTGGCAGTAGTCTTTGACATGGCCTAGTTGGCGTGGAAAAATAATTCAAAGGTCACCAAATGTGTGCCAACAGAAGCTGTTGGCAGGATTGAGAGGCAAAAAGATCCTGCCATTGAATCAACACTGAAGTGAAAATAGTAGAATGATCAGCCTTATCCTTGCCAGAATTCAGATGACAACTGCATGACTTTATCTTCAGATTCACCTGAAAACCCTAGTTACGGATCGTCTTATTGTTCCAAAAAGAAAGACAATTTTCCCTATATAAAAGTTGCTGCGCAATTCAAAAATGCAAAGCTGTAAAATAAATCAGAGCTGACCGCAGATCTTTATGGGCGCTTCAAGCTCCAGAAGGTTAGGCTGAGCGAGGAAGATGCCACGGGCGACGACGCAGAGCAGGTGGATCTCCGACTCCGCAAGCTGGACCAGCGTTCCCGGTTTCGCTTTCCGCACCTCCAGTAACCGGCCAATGATATCATCGAGCACATCCGCATCCATTGCGATCGGCGAAACAAAGCAAAAAAGCAGAGCTGCAGTGTGGGCGGCAGACCCATGCAACCAAAGATAGATAGAGTCGGGAGAGGAGAAACAGAAAAGACAGGATATTGGACACCAACAAGGAATAGCGGAAAGGGCAAGGCATCGACGATGCAGCGGAGGCGCCGAGTGAGGCGAAAAGCGCTAGTGTTTATCGTCGGTCTATCGATTAGGATTCAGATTCGGACTTGACATGCAAAATAAAATAAAATTAGACGTCTAGAGCTAAGCAGCAAGTTGCTAGAAAGTTAACATTGCATGATTTATTTTATGATAGACTTATTAAAATATTTAGAATTCATTGTACCCTTTAAAAAATTGTCCAATCCGACAATCTCCATCGCTTTAAAAATCTCCCAACAAGAAAAATAATCTCGATTCGCTGTCTCTATACAACCTAGTCTTGTTGCCCTAAATTATAATGTACAAAAAGGGACTAATTATTTGTCCAATAAGCCAATTACTCGCATCGACTTGAGCTTTTTCTAACACAATAACTGCCTCTGACTTGCTGCTGCATCTTCAATTGCAAGTGCTTTCAGGTGACCCCCCGAATAGCCATCTGGCAAACGACTGGATCGGCCCAATAATATGGGACTCGTTCTTCTTCCAGAACCAGATTGCTGCGTTATAATTCTCATTGCGAATGACCCTTGTAGCTGCTCCCCAATCATGCTTTTCCATCTCCTCGCGTGCTGCTTTAGCCATGGCTTCTCTGAAATCATTGCGAGAGAGTAGCTGCTCGACCTTGTGCACACAATCATCTAGATCACCAGGCGAGAAGAGGAAGCTGGTTTTTCCTTCATGGTCCTCCGGTATGATGTCGGGAATCCCTCCTGCACGAGCTGCGACGACGGGGGTGCCTGATGACATGGACTCCAGCACAACTTGGCCAAGGGTTTCAGACTCTGAAGGCATCACGAACACATCCCCGCTGGCATACGCCTGCGATAGCTCCTCACCTTGAAGCATGCCCGTGAACACAGCAGGCATACCTGATAACAACTTCTCTAGTTCAGCCCTGTTTAAATGAGTAAACCGTATAAGAAGTCACACACGCATGTTAAAATTAAATCAGATCTCCAGTTCTACATGTGTGCGAAGTGCCGAAGAGATAATGTTTACAAATCACTGCTATAATCTAAGAGATCATTGTCAAAACACAACTTGTTTACGCCCAGTAATTAAGTCCAATAAAAATTATTGCACTACCGAAAAAGGCATGACATATGTAGCTTGGGAAGGAAATGTTGTAGTGTTTTACCTGTATGGTCCATCTCCTATAATTGCAATTCTTACTCCCGGTAGCCTATCCATAACCCTGATCAATCGAACTTTAAATATGAGTTACTTGTGGAAGTGACTAATGAGGGTAAACATGTTGTCCAGAAGAAACAAATAAATTGTTGTAATCGTAATTGACTTTCGAGTTCATAAGCTCATGTTTCAACTTTGATGTCATATAGTTGAATAGAATATACAGTAAGAATACGCTTAAAGCTAAAAGTAGCATAAAATGTTACCTTTTGAGAAAATCCAAATTTTTTTCTCTTCCTATACGTCCAACATGGATTAATAGTGGTTTTTCTGGTTGCCCGTTGCTGATCAATGAGAACAATGAATTTAAAACATATCACATTTATAATGTTCATGCTGATGTATACTATGTACTTCAGCTAATAGCTACCTGAGCCTCGCACGCATTTCACTACTACAATAACGAGGATGGAAGCTTTTGGAATCAATACCCTTATTCCAAAGTCGTATTTTATGAGCTATAGGAAAAGGTACAAACAGAAAAGAACGCAGAATAAGTACAGGACCTGATTAAAATGTCTAGTGAAGCTTCCAGCGGAAGAAGTCTGACCTTCTGTGACATTATTAGCTACGAGGTCTTTAATAGTGGCAGCTGAAGGTACCAAAGTAAGATCAGCAGCTCTATGAAGGAACCCTTAGGAGGGAGAAATAGGGTGATATGCAAGTAAGATAATAAGAGACTATGATATTTTCAAAATAATTAAAATAAAGTGAGAAACTTACTTATTACCATCCACATGGGCTCGACAAACCAACCCCATGTATATCTGGGTATATATCTACCATGACAGGAGAGAATGTGCATTTTAAGTAGGGACAGAATAATAGCTATGAACATCACAATAATATATTGTTGCTCCACAAGTTTCAAAAATATCAGCAATCAGCCATACATCATATAGAGACGACAAGAAGCACAATACGGAAGGATGTTTATCAATTCATTTTATATAGGATGCCAACAATCTAAAATACGAACTTCAGAAAAAGATGTATACCAGTTCCTTTGCCCTAAGATTTGAGAAGTAGTATCATGTAAATTTTGACTAATGAAACCCAAATAAACTAGAAGATTAGGATAATTGAAGTGCATTTTTTCTCCAAGGAAAATAATTCAAGTGCTGCCAGAGATTGGTTTTCTATCATCATATCAAGTTATAGGCCTAAGCTTCACAGATGTGGACATATCAACATGGAGTCAAAATGGCTGTATTGATTTTCCATACCCATTGGATATTGGTGTCTGTCATGTTCCTTTTGCATAACTGCAAGAACAATTAGGCAAAAAAGTGAAACAAAAGTTCCTTAAATTAATTAAGGCACATTTGGAGCACAAATTTGGGAGTGGAAAAATAGGAATTAGATATAAGTCTCAAGGAAGATATGAAGTGCTTTAACGGATAATAAAAGCAAGCTAGAGTTTATGTTAATTGAGGTATGCAATTTATTCTACCAAGTTTTAGAAATAAAGGCACATACAATATTTCAGAAGAAAAGAACTTTGTATTAGAAATTCAAGCAATCTGTTGTTTAAAAAAAAGAATTTGACATCTAACATTTATATTGATGAGTAACACTCAATTTTCTATGCAGCAAAAGAAAATTGCCTGCTTATGTAATGGATGAAAGGTCAATTGGTAATGTCCTTGTTGTTGCAGTGAATGAACTTCAAACTATTATAGTAATTCTAACAAACTAAGCAGAATTCAGAATGGATATGTGGCAATCACTCACTGAAGAAGCTTGCTTACTTTGGAATATGAGTGTGGTATGACATTACTATAGGAATGGAGAGCATCTTGGCAATTGCCAGAGCACCAAATACCTGAGATATTAAACTAGATTTTAGTAGAAAACCATGTAAAGGTATCAAAGTCTTCATTCATGGAACATTTTAGAAGTAAAATAACCATGATTCCTGGTGAAGATGCATGGATAATATCAGGATTGAACTTTGCAATTTCTGAAATGATTCTTGGGCTGAGGGCCAATGAAAGAGGAACATTGTTGTACATTGGGCATGGAAAGCTGGCACAAAATTTCAGAACCATAAGAACAAAACGAACGAATAAATACAGACAATGGAATCTAAGAGATGTAAACAATGCAATCTAAGAGATGTAGACCATGGAATGGAAGAGATGTAATGTTAATTCTAGATGTAGGAAGGTTGTTATGTAAATAATATCATTCACATACATAAGTTATTGGAAGTCCATTCTTACAACAAGTACCCACCTAAGTTATAGGATGCATCCATGTAACAGGTTGATTTGAGCATGGGTGATTATATTCATATATAGAAAACTTAAAGATGCACAAGATACTCACTAAAAGGTTGATTTGAAATAGAAATGATGTGCATATACCAGATACAGGTTCTTTCACTTTGGACCAGACTTACCACATCAACCAAGCAACACTAACTTCAAGTTGTTGGTCAGTGGAGTGCTAGACCAATTAAGAACATTTGTTTTGGATGTAGCACCTATAAGCCTATATCTTATAGATATAGTGTAAGGCTGGGAAATATTATCATTAGCTAGATACCTCAGTATATCTGCAATGTCTCAAAAAACATATTCTCGGAAGCACTACAATCCACTTTATCATTCTAAAATTACATCAGGACCCATTGGAATTAGGTGGTCTACTAGTGACAATCCAAATTGATAATCGGGTGTAATGTATCCCTCTTATCAGTTCCATACTGAAACATATCGTAGTCATGTCCCAAGACAACTATATAATTTATCAGTCCCATATGCAATGTATGATCGGACTTGGTTAGTAACAATAAAATAAGATAAAATTTATTTAAGTATAGCTAATGATATAGTAGGGGATAGAACCCAATGACATAAAAGGATCCCATCTAATGGGATAAGACTTGATTGTTGTTATTGTTGTGTATATGCAATGTATGATAGACATGTTCAGAGACAACTATATTATTTACTATGCCTCTGGAATATTGCCTACTGGATTATTTATTATGTATGTCAGACTAGAAGTTCAATTTCAGCAATACATCTAGAAACTGGATTAGATTAGACCATGGTAGTTATATGACAGGTAGAGTTGATTAAGGTTATGAGTATTTTTACGAGTAGAAACTCAAGATTTCTTTGTGCAAAGTAGGTAATCGAACAACCTAAAAAAATCCAAGTGTGGTATATTCTAAACGTGGAATATACAACAACATAGTATATATTCTAAACAAGAAATAGTTCACGGTAGAAAGTAGTAAAATATCAAAAAACATATTCTAAACAAGATATCAAGAGCAAATTGACTTCAACTGACATAAATCATTCATTTTTATGTGAAATTCTATATGTATCAAGCAAGGGATTCATTAGTTAGGTTACCTTCTAGAACCAATAATTTTTGCACCATGGAATTCTTGAGGCGCACCTTCATGGTTTGTTATAACAATAACCTAAACCAAACATGATGAAGGTAATCATTAGATTTCGGTATTATAGTGAAAATGTTCTCTTTGTTGCTCATTGAACATATTCTTGTTGAATTAGTTGCATGGACAAAATAAACCACTTTTTAACATATTTCCACTTTGATTTAAGATGAGATATGTATGTAATACATCTATGTAATATTAATATAACAGTAGAACAAATAATTTCAATATAGATTTGGACAAGGAACTACTCACCTCATCCCCCATTTCACGCAAATTTTTGATAAAATTCTGAAAGCGATTCTTGTATCCAGAGATATAACTGTCAAACATAAAGAGATAGATTTAAAAGTCAACATAGTACCAAAAGCTAAGTATGTCCAAGGTATAAAATAAAAGAAAATACATAGTTTTGCTAGAAAAATGACAAAATAGCAAAGTAAGGCTGAATATATAACCCAGGGTAAAACACATAATTTTGCTAGAAAATTGACAAAATAACAAAGCGAGATTGAATAATATAACCGCGGTTAACTGCAACAATGCATTTCGATTATAGATATAGAATTAGGTATGTTTTGCTGAAATCTATCCAAAAGTAACAAGATACTTTGTCTAATTAAAACTCCCAATTTTCTTTATTTTAGGGGAAATGTTTGACCTAAGTAGCAGAGACCACTCTTTAAACTGACATTAGAATTGAGATGAAATACATTCAGGAAAGAAAATTTCTCAATGACAGTTACTTAAAACAATGCGCAGATGCAAATAAGATTCCTCATCCAAGAAATATTCACCTCTAAATCACCGAAGCATCTAGAATAAGATTTATTGGTTTAGACATGCAAAATCAAATAGACAAAAATGAGTGTACCAAATCCGTCGAGGCAACTCACTTAATAAAGAATAATCACCCCAACCAAGGGAAACCACTTCGAAGATCCCTTAATCTCTCAACTTAATCTGTCACTAATTCAGTAACTAATGTGCTACATCAAGCAGAAGGAAACTTAACCAAGCAGCAAAGTTATCCAAATCACAAAACCGCCTCCAAAATCGAATTTTTTTTTTTGGCAGTTAACAAGGAAAAGAAAGATTTTTTTTTTTTTGCTGGGATCGACGCATCTAACCTGGACGCAACTCATCCAAACAAGAACCATATCCCACATCCGTTAGAATGGTAAACAACTCCTAAATTTTCTTTTACGAAAATTAAATAAATTTGTTTTCTCAATAAATAAGAAATAAATAAAAAATTAGCCAAACAAACAATCATAAACCATGAGGAAATCCATCCAGGCAACAAGGGACGATCGCCTTGAGCTCCAAGCTTCATGATCCGGATTCATCGTCAATCAACAAAAAGAATAAAAAAGGAAAAAAAAATAATAAACACGATTCGGTGTACTGAAGCAGCATGTGTGTTTTACTTACGCGAAGGGAGAGGGCTCAACGAAGAGAGCAATGCGGCGAGGCTTGGCATCGGTCTCCTGGTCTTCCAGCAGAGGAGGCATCTCCTCGTCCCCCATCAGCGGCTCCTTGATCTCCTCCATGGTCATGGATCTGCAACTAGCAGACCAGAAAATTCCGGTCCACCCCCTTTCAACGCGCAGCAAGAGCCAAGTCAAGCACTCCACAAACAAAAAAGAAGAAGCAAGCAAGATCGGGATCAAGAAGAGCAGATTTGCAAAAACAAAACCAAACTAATTAGAGGCGAAGGGATCCATCAAGCGCAGAGCTTGTGATATTAATTTGAAGAGAGCATATTCTTGTGGACGATCGAATCGCGACACGAGCATATGCCGTGCGCTCTCTCTCCTTGAGTCAATTTGACTGATGGTGCCCTCTTTTTTACTATCTTCTGCCGTCACGAATCAGCACATGACAAGTGTTCGCCCGTCGGCTCAACAATAGAATTTTATCTCAGATCTTTTGTTCGTATCCCAATTCCTGACTTAATTCACGTGCCGTTAGCGACGATGACGTTAGTACCACGAGTTAATAGCTGTAGCTAATAAAATACGACCCCGGAGTTCACGCGCCGCGTAAAAAACAAACCCTTCGAAGATAAGATTTGCCACACGATTCTTACTACGACTGAGACTATAGAGCCTCTAGTCTTCCAAAAAAAGGTAGAATTAATTTATTCTTTATTTGGAGAGATTTAATTGCTTTTGAGAATAATAATTCCATAACGTGCACGATTTTGAATTAAATTTTGATAGATGATACTCAACGTTTTCATCAACTTTTTGGGTTACGGCACATTTATTATTTCTTTCAGTACTAGTACACACTAGGCTTTTCTTATCAATTTGCTTACCAAATGTCGCCTTGTATTATGTATTGTTTTTTTCGAAAAGAGATAGCAATATCCACAAAACAACGTTAATTAATAACAGCATGAAGTTTAGATAAATATATATTCGAGCCTCATAATTTAAAAAAATTTCAACAATGTTGAGAAAATAAAGAGAAGAAATTAATATCTAATGAATGATTAGTTTAGAATGATTGAATTAAAGTTTTGACTTATGTATAAATTGGATTTATGAATGTAATTACATTAATGCTAATTAAATATGTGTGAATGTCAATACATGTGGAACCATTAATGATTTAAAATTGAAATTAATTTCATTAATGGATTAAAAGATTAACTTTACATATATTAATCATAGCTATAATATTAATTTAATTAATTAATATTATTGATTAATCAAATCCATTAATAATAATTGATAATATTTAAATGAAAAAACATACCTATGTCTTTCCACCTTTTAGAAAAAGCATTTCACTTTTTAAGAGTAACTTTTTATCCATGTAAAAAAAATATTATTTCTTCTATTCAAATAACTCAATTCTATGCTCTTGAGTTCTCTTCTCTCTCTAATCTCTTAAGCCTATGTTTGGATGGGGTGAGAAAAGATTCATGAATGGAAAGGGAAAGGAGGGGGAAGGAAGGGAACTAAAGTATTTATGTTTCTCCGAGGAAGAGAATGTTTATTAACGTAACATACGTTCCTTGATTGCGAGGGAAGCCGGGGAAGGAATGTTAAATGTACAAAATTACACCCACTTTTAACATATCACCGCCAAGCCCAATCCTCTCTCACCACTTCTTGGTGACCATTAAATGGCGGTAGTTGTTGCCTTCGCCCTATTGCAACCTCACTGTATCCCTCCCCCCACTGCCTTCGATCGCCTCTGTTAGATGTGCATTTTAATGCATAGGTTGAGAATAGGAAAGGACACTCATTCCTCTTCTTCCTTTAAGTGCAATTAGAGCATATGTTATAGGAAGAGGAAGATGCTTGCCCTTCTTATATATAAGAATGTCAAAGGGATTAAAGTTTTGGTACAGTCAGCCTCTATGATTTCAATATTTGACAATATACTTAAGTCTGATTAATTTAACCAAGGGTTGATCTAAACATGACTTGATGTTTGGAAATGAGAAGTCTAGTCAGGATCAAATAACAAACAA
>JBBPFQ010902934.1:0-11688 GCA_037974815.1 Kaempferia elegans
CAGAGCTCGAATTCTGCGAGGTTACTACTTGGAAGATAAAAGGGTAGGAAAATAAAGTAACGCAAATGCTCAGCTACTATTTCCACGTTCATATGGCATTGGAACCTCTGGCTTGTTTTGCATATTTGTCATTTCTTTAGTCTGAAATCAATATGCTGAGGTGTATCGTAACATTATATTTTTAATTTAATAGTTAAGTTATTAGTGATTTCTATAATTCACTTTATATATAAAAAATAAAAAAATCAGTGCCTCGATTAGTCCTAGGTGACCGATTCGATCCTATAAAAATTTTTCACCAACAACTAAAGTAAATCGGGAAACATTTATAGTAGACAACATAAAAACTCAGCATCTCTTAGTTGTTAGTCTTATTTAGAAGTAAAATTCCTACAAATGCGCGGTAGTTGGAAATCAAACCATGGGTCGTGGGACAACTAAGCGCCCTTATCGTTGCACCATAGCCCCAGGGCAAAAATGATTAACCAAGTTAGATAGCGTCGAGCTTGAGGTGAACGACCTGACCCCACGGAAGTTTTTCATCTACCACCAGATAAATTGGGAAGCACTTACGGCGGGCAGTCCAGAAACCTAACATCCCTTAATTATAAATTTCATTTTAAAAAAAATCCCTATAAATATATCGTAATTAAAAATTGAAAAGAAAAAATAATAATACATATAAAAACTATATTAGCGAGACATCTCTTCCTTCTATTCCCAATATTATAATACAAATAATACAACGTTATATATATATATATATATAATTTCATTTTTCTTTCATTAAAAGAAGGATAAATATATAATTGCATTTTTTTAAGATTATAAAATTTTGACTATGCTTAAATTATTCCATATTATTAGGATATTGTTAGATAAAAAAAATTAAGATGAAGTAATATTTTAATATTTTTAATATGAAAATAATAAAAGTATTTTTTTAAAAAAAGTTGTCTGAAAAATATTATGGATTTGTCTGATTGATTATAATTTGATGGTTCTTACATGATTTTAATAAATTACAAATTTAAGTTGAGAGTTTTAATAGATTTGTTAAGAAAATTTGCATAATTAAAGAAAATTTTAAGTTTATATCCATATTTAACAAGATACATTATTTTTATTTTCTAAATTTGATTGTAAATTTATGATTTGGTAGTTTAATAGTTTTTTTCGTGAGTCCGGCGCCCTGAGGATTATAAAAGGCGCTGCCCGGCTTATCTGCCACCGTGGTTCTATCGACGCGTTAATTTTCCTCGTCAGGTGGTTCGAATCATATTCATCGTTAGGGTTTCGTCTCCTCCGACGATCCGCTTCCTCCGAACGCCGATTGCCATGGAGAAGAAGATCACCCTGTTGAGCTCCGACGGCGAGGCGTTCGAGTTGGAGACTGCGGTGGCCATGAGTCGCAGACCATCCAGCACATGATCGAGGACGACTGCACAGAGGACGCAATTCCCCTCCCCAACGTCACCTCCAGGATCCTCATCAAGGTCATTGAGTACTGCCAGAAGCACGCGGATGACCCCGCCAAGTCTTCTGACGACAAAGAAGAAATCAAGTCTTGGAATGCCAAATTCGTTAACGTCGACCAGGCCACCCTATTCGATCTCATCTTGGTAAGTTTCGATACTTTTCTGATCCTTCTCCCCAATTTCTATATATATATATATATATATATTTTTTGATAATTTAGGAAAACAATTTAACACTTTTGATTTGGTTTACTCGCCAACTTTCTAATGTATTATTTTATTTCGAAGGGATCTTAATTAGACTAATTAGTTCATTCAACGCCCTTAATGAATTTGTATTTCTTATGATTGTATTGATAACATGTTTTGGTGTATTCAGGCTGCAAACTACATGGACATCAAGGGGCTGCTGGATTTGTTATGTCAGACTGTAGCTGATATGATTACGGGGAAGACTCCTGAAGAGATTCGCAAGATATTCAACATCAAAAACGACTTCACCCCCGAGGAAGAGGAAGAGGTTCGCAGGCAGAACCAGTGGGCTTTCGAGTAACTCTTGAGCGACGAATTTGCTCTGTTTATTAAGCCTTCTCTCGTGCATTTTGTAATAGAATATTGTTTATAGAACTCATATTAATCTCTTGCATATTTACCATCAATTTAATCTTATTAATTGACTTGGTCCAATTGTGTTACGTTCAAACAAATTCAATAATATACTCGTCGAGTTTTGTTTTTGAAATATTCTATTCAACCTCCTTTTAAGTTTTTTAATTATTGTCATTATGTATGTAATTATCATTTATTTTATAGAAGTTATTATTTACTTGTTATAACTATGTAAGTTTATATATAATTAAAAACTTATATATGTTTTAAATTTTAAGGGGATACGCCAGTAAAATGTATAATTCTTCACAAATATAAAATTCTGTAACTCTTTCCAAATCTTGAGGACTAAATAAATAAAAAGCACGGATCGATTATAAATATAAACCAGATAATTTTGTAGATCCCATATGGACATACCAAATCAACACCACGGCCAAATGGACCTAAGCAATTAGAAGATCTTCATCACACTAAGCACATGTCATAACTGTTTACATCATAAACCAATTTACATTAGAGGCAGCCTCGGTGCATGCTCAATTGCATGACACCTTGATTTCTCGCACATTGATTGCAACAATCTAAAGATTTGCTACTTCGTAGATATTTAAGGAGTCAGATACAAATTGGAAAAGAATATCCCTAGATACAACATCGCTTATATTCCTAGAGCCTTCCTTACCGTCAATATGCTATTTTCCACTTATCATTTGTGATTGAAAAGGAACCCGCTCTACCGTGAGAAATGTAGAATGCTCCCTGTTTAAAGGATGTTTCCATGGCTCTCCATCTGTTTGCAAATAAGCTTTGTTCCAGTCGCCACCACGTAGTTCCAACTTGACAGCAGCAGCCTGTTATAAAGGTTTGTTGAAATTTTCATGCCCGATGATGGTGTGCTAAATCTTTTCAAGAAGATAAATTTAACATGTTCATAAAAATGGCAATTTAATATAATGAATCAACCAATGTGGTCCCTTGACTAATAGAGGTGGGGCAAGACTGTCATGCTAGTTCAACGTGGCACATCCCACTTGAATTGTGAATTATGGATCACGCTTCTACCTGTGAGGATCTCTAATTTCCTACTTTTTCATGATAAATTCATGATAGGAAGCTCATTTATTTTTGCTTATATTGCTTAGTTTCCTCATCCTTCATTGCCCATAATTGCATCAGTATATTATGCACTCAATAGCTAACCAAGATGGAATTGGTAAACTAATTTGTGGGTTGTCACATGAAGCGAAGAATTTCAGGTGGCAAAGCAATTGACACAATTAATTTGGAAAGTGATTGGCATCTCAACTCTAATATGGTCCCTTCACTTATTATGACAACAATAAATAAAACATAAAATCCCAATTATTTGAAGTTACACCCTGAATGTTTTTCCAATCATTAAATAGAAAATTCTCGACAAATTATTGTATTTCATAAACAAGAAGTGACAATGTAAATGTCTCACAGATAAAAAGATAATAAAACAAGTAGTGATAACTAAGAAATCTGATCCTCAATGGAAACATGACTCTGCCAAATCTTCTAATTCAGTTTATTTTTCAAATCTGGTAGGGTTCAGCTTTTATATAAAGCTGAAAGCAACCTATCAGCCCAGCCTGAATTTACCTTATCTAACTACAAAAAACTTTGAGTTTTCAATAAACCATACCATCGTTTTCTCCTTCCAAGACTGACCTAACCCACCCAGACCTAAATATGTAGCTCAGAACTTGCTGTACTTTGCCCTATATTGATAACTTATAATACGTACCAGTCATTGCTCAAATTAAAACGATTTTGATTGTTTATTTCTAGGAAAATACACATCCAGTTGACTTTTATGAAACTAAATATTAGAAGCAGCAAAAGCTTCGTGATCTAGTAACCCTAATACATTTCAGAAAATTACCAAAAATAAATTCACAGTTAGAAAGTTAAAGATAGAGAAGATACCTGAGCAATGTGTACAGCAGAGATAATTTCAACCATAACCATGGAAGCATGCCATCCTTGTTTCAATCCAAATATCTCGATCAGCCCATCATCTGCTCGAGCCTCATAAAACCTTCTCTGAGAATGAAAATAGCAACAAATATCAGTGAAAAATCTATGCACGAAAAAACTTCAGTGAACAGAAATCATCAGAAAGTGGAATGAATCTAGCATGTGATGCTTCATAATAAACAGATAGAATAGAAACTATATGTGGATCACTATTCTAAAGAAGCTTCACAGCGTAAAAAGCGTAAAAATGTTAGGAATAAAATGGAGTGTCTTCTTGAAGAAACAAGGATATTATTCTGCAATCTGATAAAGAATACATATTGGCATATGCAATGGCACGGACGATAAACAGATGATGACAAATAGAACTGCCAATCTGACCTGATCACAACTCCAGTAAACTTTACCAAGCAAAAACATAAAGCTTAGTTACTCAGAAAAACTAAGATCTAGATTAACAGCAAAGTCAATCCGACAAAAGACTCTCAAGCTAAGCCACTTTAAGAAAATTGACATCAAAGATTAACTGCGAAGGTGTCTAGACAGTAAAATTTGCATACAGATGAGTTATATCAACCTGATCAAGATATTTAGGTGAAGGATGCCCCCATGGATGCCTTCCGCTTCCATAACTGTCCAGATTTAGAAGCACAAGGGACCTAACGCTGCAGCAAATGGACCATTGTAGAATTATTTCCTTACCAGAAGAATAAATAAGTTGAGCATGTCAAATATGAGAGAAATTGCACGAAATAACAGCATATTCCATGTTCATTTTCTCAGCAAGAAAACTAATGTAACAATTAGAAAGGCTATTATGCAATTTCAAAATTTTCATTACTTGTTTGAAACATTTCCCAAATTCTTTATTTCAGTAGTCTAGAAATCAAGGCTATACCAAAGCATGATAAATAGAGTTCTAAAATTTCCACTGGGTAACTCAAGAGATTGGACAGATGAAAAATCCTAGTTAGTGAAAAAACATTATCTCCCATAGAGAAAGCTTGCCAGAATGGAAAATTTACTATAGTGTGGCACTCCTATCTGTGGACTAATAAAGAAACCTTGCGAAGGCTTAGATGAGTAAGCTACTATTCACTTGGGTTTAAGCATTTTTTTACTAGAAGTTAGGCTTCACAACCTAATAAGTCACTTCCCTTATCTAATCCTAAGGTGAGGTATTGGAATGAATTGTCTGTGTAATGACATACCCACCATTGGACCTCACGTTGAGTTGTGGGCTAATAAAAAAAACATGTGCAGATGAGCAAGTTACTGTTACTTCATGCTTAAATACTTTTGGCTAGTGGTTGGAGCTAAAGTAAAAGTAGAAAGCATAATAACCAATCATGGAAAAAATAGAAAGCATAATAACCCATCATAATGCTCATCTAATGCACAAATACAGAGCATATTTCTAATGAAAGAAAAAAATATGGATCAAATATGTTATCATGAATACAACCATAGCAGTTCATCAAAATAATAAAATGAAACTCAGTGATCATTAATTATAAATAACTGGAGAAATTAAAACATGATCTCCTGAACATTGCCACAGTAACGTACATAATAGAAATAACAAATTAAAGTATGTCACCTAGTAGGTATTGGAATCTTCTCCCACTCTTTGCTGTTAACCTTTTTGACATGAAGGGATAAAATGTTTTTAAGCCCCCTGCATTTGAATCAAGATCAACTTACTGAATACTGATTCATTTCTTTCTTTTTTTTTTTAAGTTCTATGGATTTGGTCAACAAGAAGTATATTCAAGTGACAAAAGTCCCAGATCTATAGCATCAATTCATAATGCAAATAGATGCCTTGGACGATTGAAAAAACCAGTAGGTTTGATAATTTCCTGTCCTCTAAATAAGTAATCAGCACACTTCTAGCAGCAATAAACTGTTGTCAAGGTGTGTCAACAATAATTTCACGGAAGAAGTATCACAAAGCCATGATAATAGTTCAATTAACATTAGCAAAGTGGAATTAAGCTCTTAAGTCGGAATAATAATGACCCTTGCTGAGGTTCTAATCCAAGAACTTAGAAAGAACATGCTTATACAATTTGCAACAATTGAACAGAAATGCAACCATGGAAGGCTGATGACTAGCTTGGTGTATTCAAGTTTAGTTAAGATGGATAACTACCTATGAACGGGAGACTGAAAGTAGAGGTTCAAGATATCAGAACCTTAAGCTGTGAAGTGAAAATATAAAAAATAAAAAATAAAATGAACAGTTCTTCAGCTCAGCAGGACTAAATTCTAGATGAAACTAAGCACTATCATGCACAAGATGCAATTGTGACTTCTAATGTAATATCTCTCTGAACAAATAAGAGTAGTTCCTAGTTAGAACATTAATTGTGTTTTGCTCTAGGAAAAAAAAAGAAATTCAAGAAGTAAACAATTGATAAATATCTGCTATTACTAACCTTAGATTTGGAGTTCTCACACATGGTGTAAGGAACCAACCTTGTGTGCAGCTATATCCAGCGTATATCAACTGCAAAACAAATGCTACTTGTTACATTTAAAAGCAGTAGAAAAATATTCATTCTAAAAAATTAAGAAGCTTATTTATTATGTATCATTAAGTATCAAATTGTCAATAATACATATGTAAATAATAATTCAATATTATATAATAGTAACAAGACACACGCACACACACACACTAAACAACAGTAGATTATTTATATATTTTTTAAACGAATGATGTTATTACTTAGTATCCCATGTTATTGGATAAAGACAGTTCCTGACTGCATCCAAGTCAAGTTTTACAAGAAGGAAAGAGAATTTTAGGCTTTCTAATCGAGAGGTTGCTGTCTTCTATCTTGAGGAACAATAACCTATATTGAACAATGAGCATAAGAGCAATGGATAGGGCTCAAATCTAGCAAATGACGATAAGGTCAAACTAATGATCCTCAAGCTAATGGTAAATCTCCAATTGTGGTGAGCCTAAACAATGATCCTCAATAAAGACTACATCCCCTACTTCTTCTTGTGATTGGTAGATAAACCCGAAACATGGTTTAAGAAAAGAATTTTGAAGTTGCAGTCAATATGACTGAAAGTGTGTCAGAAAGCCCACACTATGGCATTTCCTTATGCCAGCACAGTATTCATCTGAATTGGTGAAAGGAACTATACGTTTTGGCAGTGCCATCCAATACTTATTATTACCACTTGAAACCAGGGTTAAAATATAATACTAATATGGCAGCAAAACATCATTTTCCTGGCAACTTTTTAATAAGAAAATTATAAACATAAAAGTAATTGTTATTACTTGCAGGTTCAAAGTTTCCAATCTTTAGCATGATTTTAAAAATAAGAAGATTCTGATAATAATTGGAATATGGAATAGAATTCATTCTCTAATTAATATTTTAATCATTAGTTCCCATTTCAAATGAACAGCATAAATTTACAAACAATGAAGTTTATTTTATCCATCACGCTACAAGAGTGCAAGTCCCACTGACTGACGTGCAGTGTGATAAAGATAGAAACATGAACCTACTTTATTTGAAATTGGGCCTTGTGCAAGGTATGGCTTTGTGTCACGTAAATGGTGGAAGCCATAGGCAACTTGGGCATCCATTCCTGCAACACAAGATATTGAAAAGAATAACGATTTGCAAGCACTAAATCCATGAAATATATGGCCACATAAAATGTTTTGTGGCCATATAACATCTAGCATAAACTGAAGTGATGTCACCATATAACAAGGCCCTCATACAACAATACAAGGTCCTTACCAGATGACCTAGATGTACAAGAGAGAAAAAAACATTCTAAGAAGTTTGGAGGAATAGGCAAAAAAAAAAAAAAAACTACAGACAAATTGCTGATATAACCATATAAAGCACAGTTATGACATGATAGTCATCCTACATACAGGCAACTGAGGCAAGAGATAAATTTATAAAAGTAAACCTTTCATTAACATTTTTTTTGACTACATATTATTCTGTCAGAAAGTTCAATATTTAATGAAGGAAACATATCATCCAAATGGTAAGATTATTTGCTGTAAGGGCCTTGCAACCATATGGAGTAGAATAAAGATGTTAGTCTGAAAATTAAATTCATATCCAAGACACTATTGGCTCAAAAATTCCCCAAAATTGTTATTAAAGAAATGAAAATTTTATGAATTTAAGGAATCGGACAGAACATACCAATGCTCAAGTAGTTGTAGAAGACTCCTTCAAAGCAAGAAACTTTTTCAGGTAATTCTCTTTGTATATCAACATCCTATAGAAAAAGTAAGTTTTCCAAAATGTTACCATACATCTTAAATGATAGCAAATCTATGTTTGAGCAATTAGTTTAACTAAACACATATAGAACAAGTGAGAAATCATACTTGACCAGGTATATACTAGACTTTACTCTTTAAGAGCAATCAGTATGTCATAATAGATGTTTTCATGTCAATAAAATAAGTATTAATATCTTCTAACCTTGAAACTGCATATGAAAACTATAACATAAACTTCTTTTCTAGAAATGCAATGGAGCCAAATACTAATCAGAAACCTTTGGAGGGCCATAGCAACCATAACTGAATTGTAGATAAAATGAGATCATGTTTAACATTGTACCTGATTGAGATCATACTCTACCAAAGGCTTAAGACAATAAGGCAATTGGATCCCCTGCGTTTCTTGCATTATGATTGTAACATGCCAACTGCATGATAAGGGGAAAAAAAATTCATAAGATAATTATCTCAAGATCAATTATCTGTGAGAAGTTTTCCACGTTACTATACTGCTGGAGGATCTTCCCCACTGAAATAAAAAGCAGAGTATTACGACTTAGTGAATTAGAAAGGAGAATGTAGGAGAATCTCTAGTACATTCCTAATGTAGCATACTCAATTGGTTCCATAGGATGGAAGGGTTTTTGCTAATATATACATGAAAGAAAGTCATGCACAATGCATGAACCAACAAGATTTAGAGATGAAATATAAATGGGGATAACAATGCATATGCATATGCATCATTGTTATAGATATCATTGCATCACGCTTGATACAAGTGAGATGTGTTATTCTCAGGCAAGATTGACACATGGAACAAAGTTATGAAGGAAGTGCTACGTGGGATATTCACGTTGCAATCGACCATCAAAGACAAGGGAGATTTGAGGCTCATCGAACGTGAAATCATGGCAAGTGAAAAGAGCAATTAGGAAACAAGTATAAAAAAATAGCATAAATGACAATGTCAAAATGGATATATATGTTACTAAAAATAGAAATACAATCGTCAAAGAAATTGTCTGAGAAATTAGGTGTAGTTCCAACAGATATAAAATGAGTCAAATGAATTGAAATGGTAAAGATAGAAAAGTCAAACAAATTAGAATTAAAAGTATAAGGGGTTGAGACATAGAAATGGTAGATAATATAATAAAAATTGATATAATTGATCTAGATATAATCAACGAAGTCCAGCATAAGTTAAATGAATGGATATAAAAACTACATAACTAAAATCAAATATTTAGAACTACATGGTGGATTATATCAAATCAATTAATCATGAAAAATCTAATCACCATCAACTCATGTCAATCTGCTATTGGGTTGACTATTTGAAATTTATCATCCATTGAACTCTATCTAAAGTTATTTCACTAGTAAATATTCAGATCTCTAACACTACTTGCAATTACAATAATTGTTCTCTTTGGATATCACTTAAAGAAGACATGACACTAAAATCAAAAGACAAGTGCCTAACAAATAGAACAAGCTATACTTTTGTATAATTTTATTCAACAAAAAAGTTCCCTTTATGGCACACAAGAAGAAAGTTTCTTTCAATTAGAATTAAAGATTTGTTTACTTGGAAGGACAGTCAAGAGGGAGGCAAAAACAATTACAAAATTAAATACGGATCTCCATCATTAAATACACCATTTGTGTTACATTCCTCCCCTCATATCTTCCATCCAAGTAAATAAACCCTAAAGGTATTAGGGGTAGAGGGAAATGATACAAATTAAATATAATAAAATTGATCCATTAGCAAATTCTTGCATAGAGTTCAATGGAGGGAAAAGAATCATATAGCCAACTCTAAGCGGTTGGAACTACATGGCTGATGATAATGACATTAAATCAACTTATCACCTAAAACTAATTACCACCAAGTCATGTTAATCCCACTGTTGAGTGCTAACTCCATGGATCTTACCCTCCATCAAACTTATGTAAGACTATTTCATTATTCAGATTTCTTATACTAATTCTAATTACATTAACTGGAGTTCTTATTGGATAGGATTTGAAGAAGACATACCAAAAGCAGAAGGTCAGTTCCCAGCTAACAGAACAAATTATACTCTTGTATGGTTAATGCAACCACAGATTCTGTTTATGGCACAAGAGAAGAAAGAGTTGCACTTGTGCATATCTTGAAATGAGTATTAGATTTTTTTTTCCCCTCCATATCCACCTCAGGAATGGGCACTATTCAATGTAAGCAATCAAATCCAAGACCTAGAATCTATCACAGTTGATGAATCCATCACACATGATATGCGGAAACCCACAAATACTGGCAACCTTAGTGTAAGCACTGGACCTGTATCGCGTGCGAACACTCACTTGGTGGGCCAATTTTGTAAATATTCAATGCAATTGATAATTTGAAATGTGTGGGAAATGTATGGAGTTTGTGGGGTATGTGGTGTGAGGAATCATCATTATCATCAAGTCATGTTTGTTCCAAGGCCCTCACTCACTCAAGATCCTTATATATATATATATATAATAGTTATAACATTATCTATTACATTGACTAATATTTATTTTTTGATGTCCGTCCTTCTACATCTTCCACTCCAATAAATTTAACACTTCTAACTAAAGAACTTATCAGCTATCTTTGAGCATGCCTGAATCATCACAACCATATGGATTGAAATATGGAATGAGATGACAATAAGCATTCCGTAATGAAAATTTTGTATGTGGAAAAACAAAATTAGAAAGTTTGCACTACCAATCTTGTGATAGAAATAGAGAAAATGCTCACCTATCAAGGTTTCGAATAGGATTAGAAACGGCCTTAAAAAGAGATTGTTTCACTGCTGACCTCCATGCAAAAGGAAAGGAACCACCCTGCAATGGTGTACCACAAGTAAACTGATGCTATCAATTAAACAGGAATAATCAAAGCTAGAGATGTACAAATTTTTACCCATCCAAAACTCCTAGAAAGATCATTCCCTGTTCCAAGCGGTATAATACCAGTTGGAGGAACAGGCTCTCTTTTCTGCAAAAAAAGTTCACCAAGACTCCCCAGAATCCAACCTACTGTACCATCACCTCCTGCAACCTGAAAAATAAAATAATCAACCAAGAATCATTTTGTCATTATCAGGAAAGAACAAATTAAACAAATCTTGTGAAATTGCACCAAACCAGGAATGGGTCAAATGAAAAGGTAATATTTGACTGATATCTACTACTTAAGAAATTCAAACATGCGATGGTGAAGCATGCAACCATAAAAAAACTTACCTAGGCTCATAAAAAAATAATCAGAAGGGT